>JAQFZL010000084.1:0-24563 GCA_034695685.1 Galumna lanceata
ACCATACATCGAGAAGAGGGGATAAGAGAATTTGATACCAGCAATAGATGTGAACTCAAATTATTTGTTTAAATATTTTAATTAAACTAAAATTCTATTCAAGACTTTGCTCTACGAACAGAACTTTAACAGTTTCTTTTATAATAGAAAATTGTTCAAGATTAAATCTATTAATAGAGTAAATCAAGGATTATTATTATTATTATTATTGTTATTAATTAAGTTTAGGAAAATAATACTAAATTTGTATAATTGAAATGAAAAGATGATTATTTTTAATGTAATAAAGATAAGAATAAGTGGTCTTAAACTGAAATATCTCTCAGGATATTAATCTGAATTTCATTGCTTTCTTCAATTTGATTGTTCAATAGAGAGGCACTTTCATTATCTTGGATATACTCTTGTTGACTAATTTGATCTTCAGGTTGTTGTGGTTCTTCATTTCGGTCATTATTTCTTTGGCTGATATCCACTACTTCTTCGATTTGATCATATATTTTGTGTTTATATCTTTTGAGCAAATATTTAATCAAAAGAGAGAATAACCACAAAACGAAAGTAGAGAATCCATAGTATGAAATGATTAAAGTTATAAATTTAAAAAAGTCGATATGAGTCAGAAATCCATTAATAATCACATCAATTACTAAATCTCTTGTTCTCCAATGAGTTCTCTTTCCGTTTCCACCATAAAAGTCTAATATAAAAGATGTGTAACCCGTGGCGGGTCTTCTCTGTTCGTCATCTATTCTGACAAATGAATACTCTATTTGACAGTCTTTTGTTGATACAAATTCTTCAAAAAGGGGTAAATTACAGTTCCAGTCGACAATCAAATTAATTGTAGACCCAAATCGCGCCATCGATTCATAACTTTGTCTATTATTCTTAGAATATTTAAGAATATCTTTAAGCTTAAAGACAGGACATTTTGGGTCAACGTGTGGGTCATATCGACAATTTGAATAATAATTAATGTCAGAAATGGGCTGATTATCAAAAGTTATATTAAAATCTTCAAATCTTATCGACGCTTTCAACCAAAGAGTACTGTCTTCTGAATCCTTCAAAACTGCGGTTTCGTTTTTTAATGGGAATAGCATTCTGTCAATAGGACACCATGCTAATTTAAATTATAATACAATTACTCACTAAGTTTGTGTTAAATATTATAATCTGACATGGCAAAAGGTTTCGATTCTAGGAGGGGGTATTTTGAAAGCCACGCCCATTTCTATTGTTCGAATTCTAGAAGGGGGGTATTTTGGCGATTTTTTGATTCTAGGGGGGTATAACGTAATACTCCCCCTATTTGCCATGTCAACTATAACTAATAATATAGAGTCTATATTATAGACAATAAATTTCATAATTATAAAAATTACTATTTATATATAATTGATTAAAATAAAATACCGATAATTTGGCAAGTATATCCATAGACCTCCCCATGAGTTGGATCATGATAGGGCATATCTGCAGCAACACATCTTCCAGTTTGGATACCATGATACATTTTTCGACCTTTCTCACAGTGGTTATTATCTGGATCACAAATGGCTCCGCGAAGTAAAGGAGATTCAGGACAAGTAGACTGAACCTGGTTTGGGGTAATCACAAGGTTTGTAATGACATGGATTTCATTCTTCTTTTCGAAGGATATGTCCCCCGAATCCCATAGTTTTGTATAATAGGGTATGTACTCAGGCTTTACATAATCGTTGAAATCTTTTGATTTAAAATTAGGTAAAACGAGTCCAACTATTTTCAAATTGACTGTTCTGTTGAAAAAGATAAACATTTAACATATGATGCTTTAATGGATGATCTAAATATAATAAAAAATACCTTTCTACATTTATGTTAATCGAATATAACCCATCATTGAATAGCACCCACACAAAAATTGAAACCCATGTTATAATAAGGATTAAGGGGTAAAATACATCAAGGTATTTATTACCACTCAATACAATTTGCTTATAAAGACTATATCTGAAAAATTCAAACATCTTAATAGTATTACTTATAATGAATGCTATTTTATTAAAATGATTTCACTCGCTTATATTTAATTTAAACTTGCAACTTTTTATTGTGAACAAAAATAAAAGACAAAAATTCATGAAATAAATTGTATGGACAAACTCTGAACAGAATAAGTTCAAAAGGTTACCTGATATTCAATATTCAAATATAAATATAATAAGATTTTATTACAACTAAACAAATAAATATTTATCGAAACGATTGGCAATCATTGAATCAAATGTTAAGTATCGCTGATTCATGTAATTTATATAACAGAGACTTAGGTTTAGATACCCTCAGCTCTGGACTTGTGCCAAGTGATCGCTGGGCCGCTATGGACAGCTATGGAGCACTAAAGCCACAGTAGACAACTAGACGATAAAAATCTAAAAATAAAGGTTATTGTTTAAAAATGGTGATTTTTGCAGTTAACCCAAAAACAACAAGTTAAAATTGATATTTCGAATATTTCAAAAGTAAACTGCTAGTTTTACAAAATAAAAAAAAATCAATTTTTAGATATTATGATTCATATAAGAACTTAAATGTAATTTTACTCTCAAATCCACTTTATGGTTAACCACTGCTCAAACCAATTAGACTTTTGAATCTTTAAAACAAATTTTAAAATATCAAATCACAAAACATTTAAAAAATTAGAGAAATTTCTTCATGTCTAAAAAATATAGCTAGAATATTAATACACATGGTAAAAGACCTCGATTCCTGGGGTTACCAGGTTATTTCGATACAAGCTAAAAGATATTATGGATTATTCGAGAATAGTGAAAAAATCATTAAAAATGACTTAATCATTGGTTTTTACTTACTCAACAATTAGTGTAGAGAATTGAACTTGATATAAAGTTTAGAAGAAGTTAACCAAAGAGTTTAGGATATTAAAGAGTATAATTTTTAAATGAACTTGGTTATAATATTTGAGAATAAGGATTTTAAGGGCACTTTTCAATTACTCTAATTTATGTTTTAATAGTGATGCCCATAAGGGGGGAGCAGAACATTCCAACTAATGTTAAAAGCCTTAATCATCAATGTGTTTGATAACAATGCGTTTTTAGTTATTTTCAACTATTTTCTTTTCTAAAATTATATAATTGTAATTAAATAAGTAAGTTTATCTTGTGTATTTTATCAGAATTTTGTAAAAATTGTTCTATCACTCTTGTCATGGTTTATTTCAGAATTTTCTCTTTATTTGTCATTTTAGGCAATTTGTTTGGATCAGTTATCTCTACACTTATATTTAGTTTATATTATATTAAATTAAGTAAATAAAATAATTAAAATCTATAGCAAACGAAAAGCCACAACATTTCAAAACTTCATTTAGTCTTCTATTTTCAAATATTACCTAAATATGATAATTTTGGGTCAAACATGTGCTACATTTTTAGATACTAACACTTTAATGACTTAATTAAGATAAAAATATTCAAATTAATAAAAGATTTATAAAAAAAATTTCTTTCAGAATTGAAGTTTTATATATCACACTTACCATGTTATTGCCATAAAAATATTAACAACGTAGAACTTAGGTGTGGCGTTTGGTGCGGTTTTGGTGCAGTGAAAATATATTCTCTCAAATAGCACTACCAAGCTCATGATAAAATCATACTCTTTAATAATACACTATAGTGACTATACTAAATATTTCACCCTGTCATTACACGTTGTATCATGTTCAATTTTCTATACTATGACCAGTGTCTATATATAACGTAAAAAATGTTAACAACATTTATTTATATAATAGGCTATAGATTATAGCCTATAACTTTTGACATTATTCGCGGGCATTTTTTTGCTTGCTCACATATTCAAGCGCGATCTATAAAAACGCCACTTTAACTTAGAACTATAATAGTTAACTAGATAATTTTATTGAAAGAATAATCATGATTTTGGAAAATAAATGAATTTACTTTCAATTGAAGTTACATTCAATGGGTTTCAAATTTTTGACATAAATTTTGAAAATTAATCCATTTTTAAAAGTTATTATTAATCCAATATTTGAATTATTTACACAAATTAAACTAGTACAACTAATACATTTTCAACCAATTTGATTATATTGGATAGAAATTTTGAAGTTTGCAAGTTAAAAAATAACACCAAGATCAAATACAACATAAATATTTACAAATAAAAAAATTAATAATAATGTAAATTAATTTTTATTTTTTCAATAGAACTGGAATATTCCAAACCATATCCAATTTGAGGTAACTCTAGTTTATAACTTTAATGATTAAATATAATTTCAAACTTTAATAAATAAAAGTGATTAGAATTTCACAAACAATAAGATAGAGTCATATATTGACCTAGATATAAACAAATTTTTCAACTTGTATCTACAGTTCAATTTTATAGAATAACCAACATTTTTTCTAGCAGATTAACACCCGGCTATACTTTTTAAAAATCTTTTATATCTAGGTCAAATGGTGCCTTGATCACTTTATTCACCCATTATCACTGATCCGTTCATTTTAAGATAATTATTAGAATCTCAAAAATTAAACATGATACTCTTAAAAATTCGACGTTAAAATTTTGATTCAGTTAACAATTATTGTTCCAAGTTACTCTCTTTATAATAGAAAACAAGTAATGCTAAGACTTTTTTCATAGTTAATTTAAAAACCTATTGCTTGTGAAATATCATTTAATTGTTTAAATTTAACAATAATTTTAAATTAGTTTTAAACAGACATTTGATTATAATTAAGTAGAATTTGAAAGTAACCTTAAAATGTTTAAAGAGTGAGTAAATGACAGGGAGAGGAAGAGGAAGAGGGAGAGGAAGAGGGAGAGGAGGGGAGAGAATTTTGGAAAAAAAATTGTTTAGGAATTGAAAAATTATGAATAGATTTGATGTAAATCTTAAATAATATTACATTTATTTGTGATTAGAATAAGAGTGGGGATGTGTTTGATATTTGTGACCAAAAAATTGATCTAGCCTAATTAATATGAAATGTATGTAATCATTACTGTGGGCTAATCTATCCTCTGGTGGCAAAGAAGTTCTCATTATAGTTGTGATGATCATCAAAAGCCAACCGCCCGCTAATGGATCGCTTGTCTGATGTAATATGTGTGACACTGGGCACAGATCTCTTACCTCTGGCCCCGAAGAATGCACTGGCCTTTTTCTCGAGCTCAGGTCCACTATCGCTTTGGGCGGCTCCCGTTCCTCTGCTATACTGGCCTTCCATCCAATTAGTGTTATCTAAGTTCTGAATGCTATGCGAAAGATATAACTTATATTTAGTGGTTTAGTCGACAAATCAATTAAATTATTAGCCTTTAAGTAATCACTGCTTTATCTCTTTTTTCTTAAGAATTATCGCAAATCAAGAAATGGAAGAAAATAGAAATTATATAAAAAGATATGAATTACATAAAAGATAAGTAAATGACAAAAAATGACATAAAATTAATAACAAAAAAAGGTATTCATTATCCTGTGCTCTCATTATCATCAATGACTCTCAGTTTGAGTATTCAAATTGCGAGCTATTGATAACTGAGTGTCCGACTCTTCAATTGAGAATTGGTTGTAAAGTAATAGACTGGAAATGGAGGCCGACATTCTCTCCGATTATATTATAATAAGATCAAGTCAGACATTAAACCCAATCATATGACATCACTTGAGACTACAATTTTTGCGCAATCTATCTTGATTTATTTGATCAATAAATGTCAAGCTCAATTTCTTCAAGAATAAAAAAGTTATAAAAGAAGTACTTTTGACATTTTCCTATAAAATTCTATATAATAATTATATTAAATATAATGACTTTTATTCGAACTAAAAAAAACTTAATTATTATAATAAGATAATAACAACAATAATAAACTATTTGCTAATTATTTCTTATAATTTAATGAAATTTAAAATTGAATTTAAAAACATTTCGTTTTTGAAAAACATATCGATTTTAGTGGCAAACAATTGTTGTATTTTATTCTTTTTTTGTCTATTTTTAATCAAAACCTAAACATTTGATATTCTTTCAGAATTTTCAGTTGAAATTCAGTTCATTCAATGGATAAGAATAAGTGATACAATTCTTACTCTAAATGTAAATGTTTGCCCATTTTTTAGATTACTCTTAATATTTCACATCTTTGATAAATTATTCAATTTTTTTATACTAATTTTGTTTAAAATTTAAATTTTAAAATACTCTAACCATTTGTTTTATCTATTTTTTTTTTTGGTAATCAAATTAATTCTTAATTTAGTGATAAAATTAGCCTCTTTATAGTACTTATAAATAAAGTGTCTAACATTAAAATCTTATCACGATTATTTATTTGAATAAGCATTTAAATAAGTTTTATATTAACGTTGAGCCAATCTAGCCTGCTCAATTCATCTACAATTTAAATGAGAGTTTATTTAGAGATTTCTTAAAGTTAGTTCAATTTGCATATGTATTGTATTAATCTTCAAGAGTATTTCAATAAAAATAAGAAAATAATGCAACTAGGTTGTAAATGTGTAAAGGTCAGACAATCAATAATATGTCATACTTTGCAAGAATATATAATATTTTTATATATTATGTCAGATTTGGTTAACTCTAAACAAAAATTGAGTTCAAAACTAATTCGTCAATAATTTGATAAAATGTTTACATCCATTAGAGAGTAATAAAAACGAGGCATACTTTTGACTATAGGGTTGCGGCACAGCATAAGATGGTTGTCCATAGAATTGTTGTCCATAAGTGATATCATCTTTTCTTCCTCTCATAGGCATAAACGAAGACATTCTCTTCATATTATTCAGTTCCATAGGATAGACATCAGGATAGAGGTCAGGTGTGGGCGCCCTTTCCATTTCGTAGGCACTATTCTTGCGACCTCTCATTGGCATAAAACCGGCCCTTTTATCGTCTATATTCTGGTAGTCATATTGAGGTCCGACATACCAGCCCTCTGTTTGACTCATATCTTTACGACCTCTCATAGGCATGAAAGCAGAGGCCCTCTTCTCTGTTTCATCAAACTGTTCTTTTTTGCCTCTGGAAGGCATAAAACTGGCTCTTTTGTTGAGCCTATCATTTGTCAAAAAAGTGTCCTTGTTCTTTTCAGTTTCAGTCTGTGCATTCTAAACAAAAGAATGTCATTAATGTAAGAAAATTACTTCATTTTATTAAACAACTTATAAAAGCGTTTATTTTGTTAAATGACATGAATATTGAATTGAATAACATTTTATCATTTGTTTATATTTTAATACTTTTGAAACTAATTTATATTTCCATATCAATGAATGATATCTGGTTTTTGCTTTAAATGAAAAGCAAAGACTTTGAGGTTCTTTTAAGTCAAATGTTTTGACAAAATTATTGAAAGAATAATAAAAAAACTTTACATTCAATAAAACTTTTGCCTCAATTCGTGTCAAACAGCGTTTTTTTTTATAAATCAATACTTTCTTATGAGTAGTATTTGTTTGTGATTTCAAAATAATGGTTATCATAAACAAGAATTTATGTTAACATTACTGAAGATGGAAAGAAGGGATGAATAATACTCAAAGTTAGCTTGCTATTTTTCTTCTTAGATAATATTAAAAAGAATTGTTTTAAAAATAAACAAACTGTAAATTTAAAGTTTATTTTGATTCAATCGATTTATTAAAGGGATGGCCAAGGGGTATAGGGCTATACCCCTGGTCGAGGTACTCCCCAAGAGCAGCGGCAAAAATAAAGGGAAAAAGTGGTCAGAAAGACAGTAAATTGGAAGAAAAATAAGTGAAAATTTAATAAAAAGCTGTAAATAATGAGCAAAATACAAAAAAAAACATCGATTTTAGCTAAATTTTCAGTTTTTTAAGGAAAATTTAAGTAAAAGCGATTAAATAAGCTTAATGTGAATTTAATGTGAATTAAGTTAATTATACTATATTTAAGCTAAAAACATCAAAAAATTGCTTAAAAACCCATTTTTAGACATTTAGAATTTTAGAGCTATACTCCCTGTCGCGCGGCTCAGGGGTATAGCCCGAATTCCCTCCTATCCGGAATAAAATATGTACCCCCTCGCCGAAGCCCAACCTTGGCCATCCCTGGATTCATTAATAACTATTTAATGCTTTGTTTTAAAGTTTTACTTAAAATTTTAATTCAATAAAATATTAATTCTAAAACTATATTATAATTGAAAATCTGCTGCTTATTAACGAATCTGCCAATTACCATGTGACTTATTACCGGGTCTAACTGTATTAATTCTAAAATTATGTTATAATTGAATTATCTCTTAATTAAACGTAAAAATTTGAAAAATATCTCTTTATTTTAAACCATTTATTAGTACTAACATTATTCCCAGAGTTTTGTTTTTCTCAACCTTAGAGTGATTAGGTTTTTGAATAATTTTAAATGAATTTAAATTAATTACTTATTTAACCTTGTTCTGTATTTAATATAAGTAATAATAATTGAATATTTTCAAATTTCATTAATAACAATAAAGTATTAATCAATTATAATTGAGACTGGTCATCCTATACATTATAATTAACAAGGACTAAAATTATAATAAGTTTTATAATTGAAAAATAATATTGATTTTGGAATTATTCTGTGCAAAGAATTCCAGTTTTAAGACTGTAATCATGAAATCACAGTTTAATATTGGATTAAAGCCTTAAGCCTTCAGTAAATACAACTAATTTGAATGAATTGCTCAACTTTTCTGGGCTCAGGATCTCTGCAGACACACCACCATTTAATTGATAAAAGCAAATGATAAATAATGTACCAATGTACATTTTCTGATACAACACAATCAATTATAACTAATAACTTAATTTCCTTAATGGAAGTCATTTTGAAATTTTAATTTTGATTTTCCCATTTTTATCACAAGAGTATCTATTGTTACGAAAAAGGGATAAAACATATTTTGTTTGTTTTAAAATTTATAATCTTATCTATTGAACACATATTTATTGAAAAACATATTTATTAGAAAAATAAACTAAATGTAAAACTTAACAAAATGACGAAAACTTTAAAGATTTAAAATTACACCAAGAAATAAGAACTTGCACATTCTTTTTAGTAATAAACTTATTAAGTTTCATATTTTATTCACATATTTTGTAAAAAGAAATGGGTTTACATAAAATTAAGGAAATTTTTAAACAATAGTAATCTGGTGTTCATTTTTAATGCAACAAATATAGTGACTCTCTTATCAAAGCAGGTATTTATTATTGAAATTAATTGTTATTAAAAGTCACTGGAATATAGTGTAACTCAAGTGACAAATCCGTTCCTGAAATGAATTATTTAGAAAATAAATAATACTTTTCTATTCATATGTTTTGAAAGCAATTAATTTCATGAAAATTATGATTAACTCTCAGAAACTAATTAATCATTTTATGTAAACTCAGAGAAAACAACTAAAAATGAAGTTCCAAACATTTTCAGACAAATGTATCATTTCGTTAGTCTTATGAATAATTAATTTACATTTTGAGGCAATACTTAAATATTTTATACAAATTATAGACTACTTCAGCAATAAATGTATTGACCGCTACATAACATAACCAAAAGTAGTATAGGGATGGTTTACACCTGAAAAGGGGGAAAGCACTGAGGGGTAAAAATTATATATAAAGAAAAGAGTACAAAGTCCATAGTATTGGGAGTATCTAAACCTGAAATAGGGGAAAGCACTGAGGGGTAAAAATAATGTAATGAATAGAGTTCAAAGTCCAATTAATGAAAAATGAGGAAGTGATTAAAGAATGCAGCCGTCACTAAAAAAAGCCATAGTGACTGATTAACCAATGAAAAGCCATAGCAACAGATCAACCAATGAAAAGCCAAAGCGACTGATTAACCAAGGAAAAGCCATAGCAACAGATTAACCAATGAAAAGCCACTGAAAGGAATAAAGTCAATTGGATTATGTGAAATGTTCGTCACGGAACAAGGTAAAGTAAACGCAAAAAACATTGTTTTTTAAAAATTTTATTTCAAGTCAATTAACAAATGTATTACAATAAAAAGAGTTTATTCAGGCCGATGTTTCTTGTTTAATTGTGAGCTTAAAATGGAGCTGGCCAAATTCATACTTCGTCCTGGCTCGTGATGATTCCAACGACCGCTATCAGTTACATCCATTCCAACATTTTTACACCATCTTTCCGGCTCCTCGCCAAAATAAATAAACGACCAATTTTTCAACATTTGTTTAATCGAAATCTTTTGACGTATATCAGCCATTGTATGCACGCGAGAACTATTCTCTTCACCATCAGTGAAAATAACGATAAATACTTTATCGTCATCAGTTGTCATAACGTTAGCATAATCTATAGCGCTTCCAACAGCGTCACATAAAGAAGTTGAGCCATTAGGAACGTAATCTCTCTCAGTGAGTTGTGTGAACTCTTTAAGATTTTGTACTTTAGTTCCATTAACTCTGGAACTGAATTTGATTAGCAAAACTTGACCATTCTCAACGTTTCTGGATTGATCGTCAATTAGAGAATTGATTCCACCGATTATATCTTTCTTTTCATCCATCATACTGCCAGACTCATCCAACACAATAACAATTAAAGTTTTCTGAATAGACATTTTGAAAATCGTATGAGTAAACACAACTTTATATTTCAAAGTAAAAAGTCAAGAAGAAAACACGGGTATATATGCAACTTTTTCGACATGCGCACATTCAAACGTCGTGAACTTTGGTTTTAAACGTTTATAAAAGTATATTACAGAAAATTACAGTAATGATTGCAACATTTATAAAGAGAAAAAACCATTTTGAAAGGGTCATTGAACTGTTTGTTACAAAACAGTGCATGTATTGCAATAATATTAAAAATTCATAGACATTTGAAAAAAATTTTTTATTTAAAATACATATATTAAAAATTGTATTACAAACGGAAAAAAATAATTAAGATATTATTAAACAATTGTAATTTCGAAAAAATTAAGACAATTTGGCAAGGGGCAGGTTCTCCACAGTCGCTGAATCTACAATTTGATTCAACACTTCACGTTTGTTTATGATGAATTGACAGTCTTCATTTGACAATAACAGGGTACGATGCTGGTCATCTACGTCCATGGCCACGTGAACACCAATTTTACCGTTTGGTTCCAAAGTCAACACACGGCGAGATTCTTTAAACTCACATTTTTGTGGTTGAGTTTTCGCCAATAAAAGATGACTTTCGAAAAAGAAAAATTCGACAGGGGTGAGGCAAATGCCATGTTTAGTAGCCCGACCGCTGTCAAGATACACACGGATATCCACCAAACAAAAAGTAGGTTTATCGTCGGGGTGTTTGACTTTAAGAACAATCGAACTCTTCTCTTTTTTTTTAACTAAACACTCATAGAGAACAGTCCAACCTTTGTTGAAATAAAGTGGTTGAGTATTCATTGTAGCCATGTTGAGTGAAAATGTGAAGAAATGCAATTGAGAATCTCGTTTTATTAACAAAAACGAAACTTGTTCAGCCAATCAGTAAAAAGTTAACGCCTTCAATGAGTACACATAAATTTTTTTAAAAAAAAATTTTATTACATGATGAAATACAGAAATTTTAAATGAGGAGTTTAACAAAGCAATTAGTTTTGTTGAAAAGCGTTATCCAATTCCAAATATGGTAGCTTTTACGAAGCGCACACCTTTTCCCATGATGTAACTTCTCATGTATTGGACAGAAATAAAGAAGTCCAAATTGGTCAAAAGATTTCAAAGAGGGACAGTCTGAGTTTTCCAAGTCGTGCAGAGGTATTCCAATGTTTTGTAGTAAATCCCGACCTTGATGGCCTTTAATTGCTATCAATGGTTTGACATCAGTTTTGACGACGTGATATATTAATGAAATCAGTTCTTCGAGTTTTGATACGTTGATTATATAATTTTCGGTTACATTTTCAAGAGGCAGAGAGTGTAGATTTTGTTGAAAAGTTAGATGTTTGAAATTTGTTTTTATGAATTCATCAGAAAAATTTTGTTCAATCTCAAACACAAGTTTATAGTCATTATTAACGAAAGACAATTCGCGAACATAGAATTTTTTCTCAATGAAAAATCCTTGAAAGTCAATAACACCACAAATTTGCTCCATTTTATTTGAAAGTCTTCTTAACAAGTGAAAAGTTTTGGAAAATCTTCTCAATTTTAACATCATTAGCTTTTGTATATTCACCAAACCTGCGCAAAAAAGTGCGCAATGGATAATTCTGGCACTTGAATATGATATATAGAACACAATAATTTCCACATGTCTTCGATGTTATGCTTTGAATAGTTTGTTCATTATATGACCATATTTTACATTTATGTTCTAAAAACTTTTTAATTTCGTCATTCAAAGGCGGAAAACCAAAACTATCGAAATATTCGCCTTTACCTTTACGATTTATTGAAATCGCAACCCAATGCTGACCAGGTTTATATGAAGGATCGGTGTTCACAATAATGTTAAGTGGTAACGTTTCATTGTAAGGCAAAAAATCACAAGGAAAAACACCTTTGAAACACTTGAATGTTTTCAATAGCTTCCTGATTGTTACAGTATTCATGATATTGTGGACGAAATGACGTTACGATCTGAATTAATTTCTACTATATGATCAAAATCCATATATATCAAAGCGGTGACTGGTTTAGCTAATGCCGTGTTGAATTTTAAATGAAGCCTTAGTGTACCATGATTGATAGGATTAACATAACCACTTCCACAGCATCCCAACGAAAGATCAGGTGTAAAGTTCACAGCTAATAAAACATTACCAGAAGGGTAGTGTTTCTTTTTAATCGTTATACAAGTTTCAGTATTATCTTGATCAGTAGCTTCAAATAAACTATTATATTCTCGAGCATATAACCCTCTGGAGAAATCAGGTGTGAAAGCAATCTCTGGATATTGAACACCATTCACATAAAAAGCCGCAAAATTCAATCCGAAATGTTGATAATTATTAGCACTTAAACTAGATGAACCGTTGAAAGCTGAATGATCAACTAACATTAATATTACTCTATTTGGTAACTGTCCAGTATGTATTTGATCTAGAATTATATCTTGTGCTCCTTGAGGAATAGTGTGAGGGATAGTGAATGACTCACGAACAGGGTATTTCACGTTTGAAACTTCCATACCTTTATAATGAGCTTCCACAACTTGAGGATTCACTTGGGCATAATGCATTAAAAGACAAGCATCAGTTATTTCAAATTTTTTTAAACGAATGTCGCCGGTTGTTTTAACAATTACATTAGAATCGTTTGGATGAAATCTGAGTTTCACATTGCATCCACCAATCAAAGCTTTAGGTTGAGTGAATAGCGCCAAATTCAAAGGCATCAATAGTTCGAACTCTTTTCCTTTTGAATAATCAGCCGTTGAATTTTGATTGATTATAGTTTTATAAGTTGTTATCAAAGATTCAGGGTTATCGCTTTCTTCTTCAGTCCATAATGAGTTTGATAATAGTGTTTGTTTTATACTTGAATTTTTCCCTAATTTATTCTCAATGTCTACTGTGTAACCATATGTGTGATGAGGTTGTGATATAACTCGGTCTCCTATGGAAAGATCAACTTGTTTGAAGAAAAAACCACCCACATTTCGATTCAATGAGACACTATCCCATGAAGTACCACTTAATGTTGAACCAGTTTTTATAGGCTCGATTTCAATTTTAGCTCGAACTCTCAAACGAGTCTTATCCAGTCTTGGATAGAGATAAGGAGAAGTTGAGAATTTAAATTCAAATGGAGATTTTGAATCAATTGGTGCAATAGGTCTGTGTTCAGTTAAAACATCACGAAGTACAGTATTTTGAGTCGCTGGTACAGTAAACAAATCGAAAGAATTCAGCGGTGTAATCCTGGAAAGTTCATGAATTGCTGCCATTTTAAAATAAATATTTGAACTTGGATTTCAAACTTCTTTTTGGTTTTCTTTTCTTTTTAATAGTCTTTCTCTTCGAAGTTTTTGGAGCTAATGATTTAATTTTCTTTTTTCTACGCTTTTTATTCTTTTTTCTTCCTGAACCCAATTGACCCAATTTTTTTGACCCGTCAGTCAGCACTCTTTTTTTAGCCAATTCTGCATTCTCTATTAATGCCGATTTAAATTGTTTTCCGGAAAGTACGTCTGATCCGACATCAACGCCTGTTCTCAACAGCTGTTTGCCCAGATACAAACCCAGAGGTTTGATTATATTTTGAAAAAAGTTGCCAAAAAACCCATTTCCTTTCTGATATTGAACTCCCTGGAAAGGTGTGTATCCTGAACCAGCTTGTGTTTCATAATATTCCAAGTAAGGGTTAGCCATATTTTTTGAAAATCAGCTTTACGACCGTTCTTCCGTATTGAAATTTTATAGCTGTTCCTGTATCGGTCTTAAGCGCGATATCAATTGTGTCAAAATTTCGTTTGCGTATCTTTATATAATGAGGGCTTGTAAACAATTCTGTGACTGCTTGCCCCTGTGAAACTTCTTTAGGAGGAAATACACGGAGTATCGGTGCGAATTGATCGCCAACATAACTGTCTTCAACTATGTCACTGTAAACGTAAATAGTATGAAAACCGGCTTTAATATCGACAGGACGAAAGCTTTTAAAAGCATGTTTATCAGTCCATGTTTTCTCGTTAAGTAAGTTTGCAGCCGAATTAATTCTTTCATAAATATTTTGCTCAAATGTATCGAATAAACCTAATAAAGATTCAATTTCGTTTCCTAAAATTGGTGTACATTTTACATTATTCTGTTTTTTCTCTTCGGAATCGACAAATGGTTTTGTGATACCTATTTTGAGTTTAACTGTATTACGTTTCTCGTTATATTCAATGTGAGGCAGTTTTTGAAAAACATTAGTCACTCTTTTGAAAAGATCATTTATGGTTTTTATGAGAAATTCAATTGTATAATTGCCAGAAAAAATTTTAAGATTATTAAATGATTCATAATGATCATCTTTTGTGTTCAATTCCATGACATGTCCATTTTCATATATAAATTTGATAAGAAAATCCATTTCAATATTGACCCAAGATTTGGTGTAAAATATTTCAGATAAACCCACTCGCCAGTCTTCGTTTGAAGGAAAGTTTAATCTATTTTTAAGTTTTGTCTTATAAGTTGATAAAGAATTGGTTTCTTGGTAGGTGACCACATTGCTAGGCAATATAACAAAAAACTCACTTTCTTGCATTTTCAAGCTTTCAAGGCAATGACGTAAATGAAACTGAGCTCTCAAGTGGTTTTGAACTTTATTTATTGTAAAACATTATTCTCTTTTAGACCGCTTTCAATATTAGCTTTAAGTTTAGGATTTGGTAATAAATAACCAAGACAACTTGTCAATATCACTGTCCAAAGATTTGTGTTACCCCAATCGAAAGTCAAGTTGATTAGGCTAACACATACTACGACGAAGATGAGAGCTACTTGGCAAGTGAATAGAATCACGTCAGTTTTCTGAATTGTTTTATCCATTGATTCCGGTTAGATCTGAAGCCTTTATCCAACTATTTTCACTTGAAGGTAAGTTTAGCCACTTTACGTAAAACTCTTTTACGCCTTTAATTTTTCGTTGACGCAACAATTTTTCAATGCGATGAGGTTGTTCTAGTATTTTTTGGACTTCTTCAGGATAAAATCTTTTTCTGAGAAGCTTTCCAGACGAGTCTTTTAGAATATACTGAGGTTTATTACGCCCCCGCATACTTTTATATATCTTCAGCACTTGATCTGTCCACTGAGGATAATAACCTCGGTCTAGAAGTCTTTTTTTATATTTAAGTCTAACCATATCTCCAGGTTTCAATTTTGGTTTTACAAATTTCATCAAAAACTCTCTTTTATTTGCACATTTATACAAGTTCTCAAAAACTTGCTTTTCATTATTGATTGCCTCGATTGGTTTCATTTTAATGCTTCGATGGTATTTTTTATTATATCTTTCAATAATTTTGGGTAAGTCATTGATATATTCATTTTTTCCTGATAGTGTAAAATTTTTAAACATGATATTCTTCAGAGTTTTATTAAATCTCTCAACTATTGAACACTTTATTTCAGGATTATTAGCAAAATAATGCAGAACTTCAAATTTTTGCATCAATTTCTTGAACAACATGTTATCAAACTCTTTCCCCTTATCTGTCATCAGTTTGAAAGGTTTATTTTTCTTTAAGATAGTTTCCATAGCTTCACAAACAGAATTTTGAGTTTTATTTGTAAGGGGAATAGCGTCAGCAATCTTTGAGAAAACATCAATACATGTTAGAATATATTTATGACCTCTGTTTTGTCTTGAAAACTCTCTCATATCAACTAAATCAGCTTGGAAATTTTCGAAACATTTTTCTGCAACTATTGGATTTCTTATAAACTTATGCCTTGGCTGTTTATGAACGGTATACACAATTTGTTTTTGTAACCAATTTCCGACATCTTTTCTTGTTATATTGCTATTAATTTTTCTCGATTCTTTAAATAAACTCTCTTTTCCACCAAAAGAGCCAGGGTTGTTCAAGTCGTAATAAATACTTTTCAAAACTTCATCTACACTTGCCATTGATTACTATTTATCTCTTCGTTGTCTATATCAGTATAAACTTTTTTTCTTTTGAGTGGCTGTAATTCAATTTCACCCCCTTCTTCGTTAACAATAACAGGAACAACTTTTTTCTGAGGTCGATTCAGTGTTCTTTTAGCTTTTGCAATAACTCGTGGTTGTTCTTCAACTTCCTGCAAATCTAAGTCTTCCGTTTCTTCTTGATCAACCGACCTTTTAATACCTTTCGGAACTTCATTCACAACTGTTTCAACATAAGTGACAGGTGGTTTTGGTTTTGAACGCCTCCCTTCATAACTGTTTTTGAACCGAATTAATTTTGACCTCACGTTTTCGTTAACAATTAGTTCAGGTTCAACACCACTTTCAGCAAGTAACTCAATAAACTCATTTTCTCCATGTAACACTTTACCAACAGTCATCGAATGAGCCAATAAGTCAACAATGTTTGTATTTTCAAGGTAAGTACCGTTTTTGAGTTTAATTCTCAAATCGCTATCATAACCAGTTACTCTGGCTATTTTCAGAATGATTTTGACAAAACGTAAAATTTTATTTTGTATATTATTCTTATTCTTTTCGCCTATGACAGCCGTCAATTCACCACTAGACGAGGTAAGTGAGCCTCCAGTTTGCTCTTTAGGTGGAATCAGAGTTATTTTTCTTGCGGATTGCATTACTAATTAGTTCTGTAACAACTGCTGTGAGAATTGGTAGAACAATTGGTAAGAAACCGCCACTTTGTTTGACAAGTTTCTTTTTAATGGTGACAGTCTTGGGGTGTTTATGTATTTTATCTAAAACTTTAAGATATTATCTCAATTTCACTCTTTCTTTACGAGATAATTTCAAATTTTTCAAGTAAATATTGTTCACAATTTCATAAATAGCGTCGAAAAAGCAAACATTTTTTGACATTTCTTCCAATAATGATTTTTTGACATTTTTGGATTTAATGTTGCAAAATAAATGCATAGTTTTCATACATTTTCTTAGATTTTGAGACATTGTTCGTAACCTATAGGGTTTATTTCAGTAACATTTGTTCTCAAACGACAAGAATCTAATGTGTCTTGTGTACGGTCGATCAGCAAATAACCATGTGGTTTCTCTGTTGCTTGCCTATATGCACTGATTAAAAATTGAGGGTTTTCAGGAAACATTCGCCATGACATGGTTTTAATCTGACTGATATCACCGGGATCTTTGAAAAACATTACATAATGTGCATTTTTACGCATTGTATTACAAACTTCGCCTTTTTGATAATAGTTTTGAGTTAGAACAAACACACTTTGATTGTCATGATGAGTGCCAGCTGTGAATAGATTTGCAAGAAACGGACTTTTGTCTATTTTATGCATCAAATCGTCCAAAACTATTATATCGTAACCTTTAACGTCGTTTTCTTCTGGCATTCCAAACACATACTTAAAATCAACACCAGAAAGTTGAGTACCATAATAGTTTTGCCATTTACCGTAACTCCAGATAACTTTTATTACATCTTTATTTAGGTTATAGATTGTCTGCTTATGATTTTCAAGTATTTTTCTTAAAACTGTAGTTTTCCCTGACTGTGATGGACCTGAAATCAAACAGTTAAAAGGGTGCTTAAATTTAGTGTCTTGAGATCTTATATCCATCATTAAAACTTAAGTAATAAGCATGAAATGAAAAGACAGATTAATATATATTCAAGTTTTATTAATGAAATAAAATACATAAAATTCACAGATCTGTATAAACATTATCGATAGTACCATAAGGGACTGTATCATTATCAACAATTCGTCTTTTATCTGCCATTGTTCGGAATAGCTTTTCGAAATATATAGAATTAACACCTTTTTTGATGCTAGATTTAATCTGAAACTGAGGTATTTTAAGGCTGGTGCAAACCTCCGATCTTTGTAATACAGTTCTGTTGGTTCCGTTAGAATAGTATTCTTCTGCTAAACGAACCATCTGCTTGAAGGTGATTATATCCAGAGCTTTACTGTGCAATGTTATGCCCTTAACTTTGTAAACCACAAATGGTGAAGTGCCGTCCTGAGGCCAGATCTCCATGGCATAATTTTTAGGGCCAAGTGTAACAAACTTTTTACAAATGGCATTTGGACCATAACCTAAAATTTCATCAGTAAGCCATCCAAGATAACCAGCAGTTTAAGGCATGAAGTCTCCATCTGTGTATTCGAAAATAGCTGAATCAGTGTCAACATATAATAAACGATTTCGATAAGATCCGTCTTCTGTTACTTCTATTTCCTCCATCACTTTAAACAAATGATTTCTCGCATAGGAAGTCGTGAATATAGCACTGATATAACTTGTGTTATTTGATTGTGCCTTCTCTACATTTTTGAGTTCAAAATTCACTAGGAGCACATCGTCACCAACCATTATTTCCCCTTTAATAACTTTGTTTTCATCGTTGAGTATATCCAAGTATTGATAATACTCTGTACACACTTTGGTTTGAGGCAGATTTGGCCTTTGACCAAGTTTACCCCATAAAGAGTTGAGGAACAGTTTAGCTATATATCGGCGTGAAGGGTTTAACTGAATATTGTCTCTATCTAAATCAATCCCTGTTTTTTTCTTATTTGTCTGAATAAATTTAGACTTTTGTTCTTCGGTTTCACAACCATTTGGCCAACCACTAGCTTCTTGTTTGATTTTAAGCCAAATATCGATATATTCTGAAAAAATATCCTTACTGCGTTCGGGATAATGGTAAACTTCATAAATTTCGTGAATTTTATAACCTAACATAATAGCAGTTTTGAGTTCTACTGTAGTCCATGTGGAGGTCATTTGCCGTTCCATACTGGTATGTTCACAAGTTTTAGGGTTTCGGTCATCAGCGCAGCTGGCACATAAAGGAAACAATAGTTTACCATCACTTTTGTACGGAAGATTTGGATATTTAAGCTGATGAGGGGCTTCAATAGAACATTTAACCAAACCGAAATAATTCTCAATTTTATCGAAATTGTTTGATATGACTATTGGATGTCCGACTGGATATTCTTCATATTTCAATACTGACGGATAGAGAGAGCAAACGTCTAAATACATGATCTTTTTGTTTGGGTTTTCACTGACATCACAAATAAATTTGAAGTTATTAGTTCTACCTCCACACATGGCCTCTTGAAAGCTTACACCTCCAAATATTTGCAATTTGTCGTAATAAAACATACGGTCACGAATGAAATTACGTAAACCTCCATCGATTTTGCGTTTTTTATTAAGCTCACAGTCCTTTTCTTCAATGACATTGAAATGTCTTTTTTTCAATATATCGATATTGGATTGAGTTCTTTGTTCTCTCTCGTATTGCGAAAAAGTTTGAGGACAATACCTCTTGCTACAGGCGTGTCCGTGCCACCAACAGCCTTGGTATTGAAATATTTGCCTCTCTTTGGTTATGGGATCTTCATAGAAACCATCGATAATCTGTTTTCCTAATGGAATTTCTCTTTGAATTTTAATATTATTTTCGATTTCCATATAATCCAACCAAGAATTACCCATTTTTGAATATATTTTATTATAACCATTATAAGGAGAGACACTTATAGTTTTTGGTTTCAACACACGGGTTTTGAACATCTCCAACCCCATAGAGGCTAATGTGAAACATCTCACAATTGGGTCGATATTATTAAAAGTGATGTAATCTTGTCGGAATTTTTGTATACTTTTTTGAAGAATCAAAACATCATTGACACAATATTTAATTAGTTCTTTTTTCAAATCGTAAGGTAAGTTTTTATTTTGTTCGTACCATGATTCAAAAACAGTCTTTATTGTGGGTTTCATATAATTATGTCCAAATTTTTCTTTGTTTGGTAATGATCCGATATAGCTGATATTCTCTTTTTTATGAAAATTATGTGGGAAGAAACCTTTGACGTCATCTTTGAATCCAAAAGCTTTAGGAAGCGCTGCTAACGGTAGTTGAAATATGAGTAAAGAGTCTAAATAACATACGTTTCCCACACTTATTTTCATCAATTTATTTCCATTCATAATTATCTGTATATTGTGTAATTTCTTTTCAAACATATACTGAAGAATGAAATGTGAATCGTAACCTTTTCCATTATGTGAGTAACAGTAAACATGTGCATTTTCTTTTGCTGCTCTTTTTGCCAAAATTCCATGAATAAATTCACTGAAATTTTCTATACAATCGAAACCTTCAAATATGTGTTGAACTTCGTCACCGCATAGTTCACAATCGGTTTTATTACCATTTATCCAACATTTTCTACAAGTAATCATGCAAATCAACAAGACCGGTAAATGTTTAATTCCTTTATTGGTCTTCTCAATACAACTTTCAATGTCAAAAGTTACCACAATTAGGTTTTGAGAATCCTGTTTTTCAATTGTTTCAATGTTTTTCGGTTTCATAAAACAGTAATGTTTTTGGAGAGAATATTTTTCCCCGCACTTGAAACAGCTTTTTTCGTCACAAACATGATTTTTACCTGTATAAGTTTCAAAACACAAGTTGCACTTTATAATACAACCACAAACTTTGTGTTCTACATGATTGTTAAAACAACTCATAGATGGAAATTCAATATTACATTTTTCACAGTGATTAATTATTGTTTTTTCACATTTAGGACTTTGTTTACAGAATTCACAAGTATAGTCACATTTATGTCCAAACTTGTTATTATATTTCTTGTGGCAATGTTTGCAGTAATATTTACCTCCCATAAAGCCTTTAATATTTACAATTGAGTCGAAATGATTATCATTATACAGAAGATATAGTTTTTCATTTTTCTCTGGTCCTTTATATAATCTTTGTTTATCATAATTATTAATAACAATAATTTGTTGATCAATTTTAGTTTGTATTTGTTGAAAATCACTTATTGAAATAGGTGTGTTTATATTGAAGCCACATTTATTTGCTAAATTATAAGCAAAAACTTGTCGTTTCAAGAAATTATTGTCTTTGATTTGACGATATTCACTTCCTTTTAACTCAAGTTTAGCAATACAAACAGCTAAAGCATTGAAAGCACAACCACTTTGACAATTGATTCTAACAACAGATTTTGAGTTTTTGAGTTTATTCGCAACCGTCTCAGGTGCTCGCACTTTTCCCCTACCAGAAGGTATAATTGTTTTTGTAACACATAAATATAATTCACCGTCTACTAAAAACGTATTATTACTTTGGCAAACAGTGTATAAAGCATTTAAAAAACCTTCCCTCTCGAACTGATCTTTTCTGAATGGTGGTATGTATATACAACCGTTCTCTAGTGCACTGTGTCCAATTGTTACACTAACACGATCATTGTCTTTGAAGTTTACTAATTGTTCATTCATGAAAGTTTCATAAAAAGAGTCAATTTCTATCTTCACACTAAATAGATCAAAATTATTAAAAGTATGGTTTATTTTAAAATAGGTGATATTTTCCACTCTTTTAAACTTGGGGAAGAACTTTTCAACATTTTTTGTTGGGTCTATTTGTAGCCAATTGAAACTGAGTTGACTTCCTCCAGATTGATTCAATTTTGCACGCCACAGTCTATTAAATTCAGTTCTGTTTTTTGGCGTGTTTATGATTTCAATTCTTTTTCTCCATGATTCCATTTTAAAGCACAAACAATTTGAATAAAAAAAGTTTAAATGAATAAAGTTTTTTAAAACACAGTTTTTAAACAACACTTGGCGCAGGCGTAAATAATTTTCGGGTCCACCCCTCAAGTTTAAAAGTATTTATTTATATTCAAAAAGATTACATTCAATTAATTTTAAATAATTATACAATTGATTAAAAAATGATTAAATATGTTTATCTTTGGTTGAAAGCCATACATTTGAATAACTAGGCTTACCCCAACAGCTTCGTTCATGGTGGTATAGTGATGAATGTTTTACTACTTCACTACAACCATATCGACAATTAAAACGCAAATTATTAATAACTTGTTGCGTTTTGTGATCAACTATTATATGACTTTCAGAGCGACATATTGGGCAGTCAAAACTTCGTTGATTGCATATCGAACAGAATTCGTCATAACAAGGACTGAGGTGTCCGCGATACATAATCCTTATCAATCGTGTTGAGCGCCAGTACACCAAACACTCCAAACAAAATGATACAGCGTGACTGCACTCTGAAAACTGAATATTAAAATGATTATTTTAAAGTATTGAGAACATATCATTTACTTTTCCTGCTCTGGAAATATATTGTGAACATATACAGCATTCGAGCTCTTCAAGTAAAGGTTTATCAGAATCGATTATGCGGTCAATAGAAAATGCCATTTCGCAAACAATAAAACAGAAGTCGTTAAAATCGCAAAAGAAAGTCAACAAACCATTGCTTTTAAACTCAAAGCAAGCGCAAATAATTTTAGGCCCAAGCCCTTATTTTGCATAAAACATTTATTGATTATTAAAAATATGATTTAAGTGAAATTTTAAATAAACAATTATAATAAAAATTCATTATTTAATTAATGTTGCTATTAAGCATATCTCTGAGTAAACGTTTGAGATTCCGGTTTTCTTCCTACAAAAAAAAATTAATAAAACAAGTTAATTTAAATTTGATATCTCACAAGAAGGTTATCCACCACTGATTTTAAATATGTTGCACAATCATGGTTTTCCATGTGTTCTCCCCTGAGACGCACGTTGCATTTTTGACAATCTCTATAGTTGCTTGGGTTATGTAAGCACACTGCTCGATGGGTCATTATTTGGTCAAATGATGTATGTGTGCATATTTCACCTCCATATTTGCATTTGAAGCGCAATTCATTAAGGCGAGCCAATTTTATGGGATCATGAGCGACACGGGAGAAAGGAATCCTACAAAGAGGGCATGGAGCTGTCCCATGGCTAGCAAGCAAAAGACGGAGTACGCAGTCATCGCAAAAAGTATGTATACACTCTGAAGACTAAATAGAATAATTAATTTTTAGTAACTTTAAATGAAAATACCTTTTTAGGATATCTAAGGATATCCAGACAGATACCACAAATCAACTGTTCTGCTTTAATTCTATCCTCTACCATTACGTATTTAAGACCGGCTTTATAAGTATATCTATTCATTTCTGTTAAAAGTATAAAAATATAATTCATTTTTATTATGGATAACATCATTAGATTTTGATTAAACTTTTTGTGAATATAGTACTAATTGTTGTTAACAATATGTAGAAAATCGCATTTCATTATCTGTTATAGTTTTTGAGTTATGAATTTTTGAATTTTTTTTTGAAAATTAACCAAAAAAAGAGTGACCATTTTTTACCGAGATTTTTTTTTAGCATTTTATAAACATTTAGCACAACTAATCGATGATACTAATTTAGTAGAGTTCAATAAAAATATTAAAATGTTAATATCTCAAAAGACAAGGGAGTTATGATATTTCGGAATTTTTCCGGGAATTAAAATTTTTCCGGGAGTAATTCTAGAAAATATGGTCACTCTATTCAGCTCAATTAGTGCAAACTTTTCCCACCAGGTGGCGCCACTATCGGAAATTTTTTAAAGTATTTATTTATTTTTGAAAAATCTGACGTAGATTTGTTTATACCCCTAACGTCCCTGAGAAGCCGTCTAGGTTTTACGCGGCACAAGTCTACTGCCCAGGTGCAGGCGTGCCAATACCCTTAGATGGGTCAAACGGTTCACTGCATTGGGACACTATAACCTTAATGCTTTAGGTGAACAACGACGTTCGAGGATCCCACCGCCCTGTCGCTGGCAGGCGAGTCATAAGGCAACGAAAGCGAAGACCCACTAAACACCCAAACCCTTGTAGACCCCACCCCCAGCAAATTTACCCCTAAAACCCCTCTTATAATAATAATAATAGTAAT
>JAQFZL010000085.1:0-24561 GCA_034695685.1 Galumna lanceata
CTCAACCTTTTTATATGACTTTTATATATAAAATATTGGGCTCTTCTAAGAAGTATTAATTTTTTTTCTCTGCATTTTAAGACTTGACATAAGTTTTATCCAAACTAAATGTTCGATTTAATTGTGACCTTGATTTTGATTCCGTCACTTGCCTTGCACACATACATTAACACAAAACACAAACTTGCACAAACAGACAAATCCCTTTAATTCTTGGCCTCTAAACGCCTTATTCACAAATCGCGTTATAGCAAAGTGGGTGTTGACTGTCGACCCTTAAATCTTTAACTATATTTGATTGCCTGACAAAAAAAGGCAACTTATTGTCCAAATCTGTTGCCAAATATACACCTATTAATACAGAGTAGATCTGCAATTAAATCACTCAAAAATTAGTAATAAACCATAGTTTATAAAAAAAAGTATGTGGATAACAGTTTAATGAGAGAAAAAAATTAAACTATTTGTGATCAATAATTATGGGAAAAATTTAGTTAATTTTATTTTGAAAAGCATTTAAAGAAATTTTCATTAATTACTTTCATTTTACTTTATTTTATTAGAGAATGAGATATATATTTACAATTAAAATATTATTTAATATTTTTAAAGGAAAATAAGGGAATCATCAGAACTAGAAATAGTGATATAACCTTATCCTATGTTTGGCTCTAAATTTTAATATTTGCGACAATTTTTTCTGTACCAAAATCTGACAACAATTCAGAGTATTATTATTATCTATAGTTATCTATAATTTAATTTATTGATAAAATGATTAAAAAATGATATAAATGAGTAAATTTTAGGCCAAATTTAACTGACTTAAAGTGAAATGACCTGTTTTTTAGAACATATTTTAGAAGTGATTAAATTTTGGGAAAATTGGAGCCAATATTTGCTTTTGTGAGTTGATAGGAGTCCTCTGATCTAACACTCATCCCCTTCTAAATTGGATGAGTGTTGTGGATAGTCATAAATGTAGTGCCAGATCCTGAATGCGCAGAATTAGTGGATCCGTCACTTTAGTAATGGTTTTAGTCTTTTAAAAGTCCGATCGCTTTTGGATTCTTATTTATTTCGATTTTATCCAAAACTTGTTTCTCAACAAATGTTTAGTTGTTTTTCTCTAAACTCTCTCTAAATCTTTATTTCTAATGATTTGATAAAAAATAATCGAAAGATAATTGAAAGACAACTTCAAAAGAATAAGCGATTCCTAAGCGATGGCCGAACCAACAATTAATGGAAAATCACTTAAAACTGATTTCAACACAAATGGAAATGTGATAACTATTGGAATGGGAGTCAACGCTGAAGACAGTCAAAGAAAAATGATCGAAACTACGGATTCCCCAGAAATGGATCCGCTCTGTTTGACCAGTGATAGTGAGCTGTGTTTTTCCAATAACTCAGCCAACAATAACAGTGAGAATAACACAGCATTTGTGTCATTAGTGGCTGACGACGAAAGAGAATATTCTTGTGGTTTGTGTTCATTACGACCGAAATGGTTGCAAAAGTTCGCAAACAAACAGACATTTTTGGCGATCTTTTGCTTAACTTCTGTATTACAGGGAATGTATTACACATACTTTGTATCAGTTCTGACAACAATTGAAAAACTCTATCAAATTCAGAGTAAGACAACCGGAATGATAATGTCTGCCACAGAAATCGGACAAATCGGTGGCGCATTACTTCTCACATATTATGGGGGTCACGGGCACAGACCTAAATGGATTGCCTGTGGAATGTTGATCTTTGCTATGGCAGCCATCCTTTGCTCGACTCCACACTATCTCTTTGGCAGTGAAGTCGGTTCCAAATTTCAGTTAACAACAGTCAGCACTTCTGAGTCGATAGAAACTCATAAAAGTTTAAAATTGAGTGATTTTAACCCTAAATTGTGTTCATCCGATTCTTCGCACTCTCTTCACAATATTTTCAACGATTCAATGGTTTTGAATTCCAGTGACTCAAAGTGTGACCACAAAGAGACCATTAATACAAAGTCAAGAATTACGAACACAGTTTTGAGTATTTTCTTCGTAAGTCTTTTACTAATAGGAATCGGAGCGACTGCTGTCAACACTCTCGGCATTCCTTATATCGATGATAACGTCGCTCCAAAAGAATCTCCTCTTTATTTTGGTATGAATTAGATTTTTAAAGTCTATTTCAAACTTTTTTTAAAAATGTATTACAATTTAGACATTATTTAAATTTGACTCAAAAGAAAAAATTAATCAAATGATGGCTCAGAACTCATAACTAATTAATTAAAAACTAAATAATAATAATTTATTAATATTTTATTAATCAATTATTTAATTGATTTTTCATTTATTTCATCCGATTTCTGGAATTAATTCAATGCCAAACAGAATAATATGAGGGATATCTGAGATATAGACTCAAACTGAGGAGTAGTAAATGTTTTAAGTAATAAATGTTTTTTTAATTGAATGAAAAGATTTCTTTCGAATTTTTCATTAAAATTCAAATCTAATCTGAGTCTAAGGGCACAAAATTTTAGTGTAAATCGAAATAAATGTGTTTAATATAACTGTATGTCAAGTATTGCTGAGAAAAAAATGTAAATTTTTTTTCTGGAGATTTTATCTTCAATTTTGATCTCTATTTATAACAAGTATTTCAATATATTATAGGAATTACTATTGGAGTCAGAATTTTTGGCCCCGTTTGTGGTTTCTTATTAGGATCTCTTTGCACCAGTGTTTATGTGGAATTCCCATTCGGTAAGAGCACTACATCACTACAGCTGTTTCCTTTGGGCTATAGATACTGATTGGCAACAGAAAAGAGTTTTCTAGACCTCGTTATCCAACACTTTTACCACTTATGCCGTTCTCATAGAGTATAACCTCTTTAGTCACTAACTGTTCCACTTTCAGGTGATTCACAATAATTGGACTCAAAATTCTCGTTTGCAACAGATTTTACCTCAACATATGTTTTATAATTTGAGCTAAACTTCAATTATTTATATTTAATCCAAAAATATAATTAACTCTTTTTAAGTCACTCTTTCAGTTGAATACCAATAATGTAATCAATGACTCAAAGAAACTCAGATAAAAATATATGCCATAAATATTTATGTTTAGAATTACTATTCAATTATTCGATTCCAATAACAGGCACTTCGAGTCTGACACCGAATGACCCGCAATGGATCGGCGCCTGGTTTGTGCTCTTTTTGCTCATTTGTTCCAATCACTGATTAATTAAGTTTATATGTCGATCAGGTGGTTGGGAGTCTTCATTGTGGGCATATCATTGGCGTTCACCTCATTTCCAATGATGGTATTTCCCCGAAGACTACCTCAACCGGACCCGAGCTCTTACTGCCATATCCAACAACAAAATAATTTATTAGAACAAAGAAAACTATTATTAGCCACAAATGGAAAACTAAAACACAATTCCGGTCAACAAAACGATTCAACAAATATTTCTTTCGATAAAAACTTATCTGAAAGTCTTAATAATGAAATCGCATTAATCATCAAAAATAACAAAAAGAGTGGAAAGCCGTCTCTAAAAGATTTCCCCACAGCTATGAAACGTCTGCTTAAAAATGATATTCTTTTGTGTCGAACAGCTTCAAGTGTTTTGCATATACTGCCCATCGCAGGATTGTATACTTTTCTTCCTAAATATTTGGAGAGTCAGTTCCAGTTGACGGCAACCAAAGCTAATATGATATCAGGAATGGCCGGAATATTTGTGATGGGAATCGGAATCTTCGCGAGCGGCTCTTTTATGAGAAAATATAAACCGAACGCACGTTTCGTTGCGCGTTGGATAGCTTTAGCCGCTTTACTTTATGCCATTGGAATGGTTATACTCATGTTTTTAGGCTGTCCTCTCAACAACTTTGTTGGGCTTAATGTCGAAAGGTTTCCATTATTTATTTAATTCTTTTTCTGAAACGATTCTATTGTTTTTAGCGAAGATTATGCCAATCCTTCTGTTCGGAGCTGTCAATCAGAGTGTATGTGTCCTACCGGTCAGTTCTCTCCGATCTGTACGAGTACTGGCATTACATACCTGTCTCCGTGTTTGGCCGGTTGTACTTCAGTCAACGCCACCAATAATGATGTAATTAAATTGTCTTTAATTTTGTTTTAAACTAAATTTGAATTAAAATTCAGTTCAATTATTCAAACTGTAAATGTCTTGAGCCGAATGTGACGGCAAGGAATGGGTCGTGTCCTTTGGAGTGCAATAACCTGGTCTGGTATATATTAATATTTTCGTTTTTTGTGCTCATACACTCCACATCAGAGGTCGGATCGATGTTACTTACACTCAGGTCTCAACACATAAGTCTCTCTATAAGTTCATAAGTTTTAACAATTTTAATGACAGATGTGTTGAGCCTCAGGACAAGGCTCTCGCTTTGGGTCTCATATCATTTGCGATCGGACTTTTTGGTGACTATAATTCAAAGTAATAATTATAATAATACTTGTATAATAGGTAATGTACCTTGCCCAATTATTTATGGAGCAGTAGTGGATTCAGCTTGTCTTTTTTGGGAGGAAGAATGTGGTAAACGTGGTGCTTGTCGTATTTATGATCCTGTTAAGTTTAGGCAAGTGTTCCACGGGGTAACAGCTATTATAATGTTCGGTGCCTTTGTTGTGGACGCTATTGTCTGGTATAAGGCGCCAGAAATACAGTTCAACGAAGACATCAAAACAACAATTAATCAAAACAGTGCTGACAATAACGCAAACGAAGAACTAAAGGTTGATTCAGAGACTCCTCTTTGAACAGTTGATTCGTTTGAACTCTGATTGAGAACAGATTTTCTCATTTGTTTGGATTTAATATTTTTCATTAATCGTGTATTTGTGCCAAAACATAATTATAGAGAATTATATTCTGTTTTAAATCACATTCAAGTATTTGATCGATGGGTTAGACTGTTAGACATTTCCTACAAATAGTCAATCGATGGCAAACCAAAAGAGGAATTTCCTGTTCATTCAAACTATTCGAAGCCTTAATTCAGTTTTGACCCAAAGATAGAGTACTGAAACACTAAGAACTTAACTAATGAGCGGTGACCACCCTTTAAGGGATTAGTTTTATAGCACTTATGCTGTGCTTTCACTCATTTACCTGTTGAGGACTGCCATCAAATATCATATCTATTATTTTCTTACTTTTGATATAAAATGGCATTAAATATGTTAACTGTTTTCGCTTCAGATCTCTTCAAATGTTAAGTGAATCGAAATTTTAATCACTATTTTATTGAATGTATTAAAGAGTTGTCAATACTTTTAATTAATTGAATAAAAATAAAGAATTCAATACTTTGTTAACTAATTTTATTGAAATTTAAAACAAGTTTTGGATTATTTTGAAATCAAATACAAAAAAAGAGTCATAACTAATAGAAAAAAAATGTATTGAATTGTATTATCAATTTCTCTTCCAAAGTAACGTTTTTTAGGCGAGAAACGGATGTCCTCCTCTCAAACGGAGGACCAAATGAAGTGTTGACTCTTTTTGTATGTTATAATCAGAGAGAGTCCGTCCGTCTTCCAACTGTTTCCCAGCGAAGATTAATCTCTGCTGATCGGGAGGTATACCTTCTTTGTCTTGTATTTTCGCCTTTACGTTCTCGATAGTATCCGACGGTTCCACTTCCAAAGTTATTGTCTTTCCGGTCAATGTTTTAACGAATATCTGCATTCCTCCTCTCAAACGAAGAACCAAATGAAGAGTCGATTCCTTTTGGATGTTATAATCACTGAGAGTACGGCCATCTTCTAACTGTTTACCAGCGAAGATCAATCTCTGCTGATCCGGAGGTATACCTTCTTTGTCCTGAATTTTTGCCTTTACGTTCTCAATAGTATCCGACGGTTCCACTTCAAGAGTAATGGTCTTTCCGGTCAGAGTCTTGACAAAGATCTGCATTCCTCCCCTCAAACGCAAAACCAAATGAAGGGTTGACTCCTTTTGAATGTTATAATCGGAAAGAGTGCGTCCGTCCTCTAACTGTTTGCCCGCAAATATAAGTCTTTGTTGATCGGGTGGAATACCCTCTTTGTCCTGAATCTTGGCCTTCACGTTCTCTATGGTGTCCGACGGCTCCACTTCAAGAGTGATAGTCTTTCCGGTCAGAGTCTTAACGAAAATTTGCATTTTTGTTGATTCTGTTGGAAATAAAAACAAAATTAAATTTCAACGAATAGGGCGTTGGCTCTCATTTGGCGACATTTTAGCCAAATCTCATTTAATGTCAATTTTATTGTCATTAATATATAATTAATATTAAAAACGTTACAAACCTTTTAATTATCAGAAAATTTGACAATTTTTTCAATTAATTTAAAATCTTTTGAATAACAATTGAGTAAAGCGTTGACAACGATTTGTGTTGTGTTTCGACAGTAAGTGTTAACTCAATAATAGAACGCAAAAGTGTTTTCACTCACTTTTATAGACCATTCATAGTATGCAATCATTGGTTTATTTCAACGAATGACGTCTTCGCAGATATTTCTAGAAATTCATAGACCACTCATATATTGCGTACGTATTATACAAATCTTACTTAAATTATTATTATAATATTTTTTTTAATGATAATCTACGGACATAACTGAGCATAAATAAGCCCAACTAAGCATGGACAATATTGTTATTTATTATATTTTGATTATTATTTAAATTAAAATTATAAAATTTAAGAATAAAGGCATTTGAAACAGGGTTTGGGACTAAAAAATTTGTTAATAGTTTTATGAGCAGTTCTTTTAGTTGAGGTCATATGAGTATAGGTATGACTACTGCAGTCGTATGACTGCAATCAATGACTCAAATACTGCAATCATTACAATCAAATTCAATGACTTTTGCACTAAAGTTTAGTGAGTAAACTAAAGGGTTAAACACTGTTTCGTAATGAATACGATTTGCACTAAAACTTGGATTCATTAAACTTTTATGAATTCTTAAGAAAATACAATACTTTTTATTCAGAAGTTATTAAAATCAAACAAAAAGATAATTTCAGTTTATAGTCATAAACTATATTTATAGTCACCATAACTATAAACTCTACTAAAACTTATGACTTAATCCTAAAATTATTTTTAGCCCAACTTTTGAAATAAAAGACTTTTGAATAAAAATAATTGAAATTCAAAACAAAAACAATAACTTTTGTAAACAAATTGAAAATAAAGTATTTATTTTGAAGTTTAAGTCTATGACTACAAAAAGTTATACAATTAAGTAATTATTGATTATATTTTATATAACATTTTAAATGTAAGAAAAACTAAACTTTTCTCTCATTTTATAAAAAAATATAATTTATATTAAAAGTAATGTTTTATGAAAACAATTAATGAAAACATTTTTTACAAAATATTGAATTAAAGGAACTCTGAATGAATGGCAAATCGGATGAACTCTTAATAAATAATTTGGTGTAAATTCGGATTCAAATTCTGAACTCTTCATCGACTGTCAGTCCATTATTGAGGTCAAGGTTTTCAACGTTTGACAAAGAGTTTAATGGATTGAAGGGTTGAAACGCAGAATTGATTTGTGGCGTAAAAGTTGACGTCGGATGAACTGATAGGACTGTTCGCGATGTTATCTGAGGAGTCATTTGATGTCTGTGTGACATACGTTGCGATGAAGAAGTGGATGAACTCCGCGTAGACCCGCACTCGACAGCCACGGCTTCGACAGCGGATAAGTCCTGTTCGCCATTCGTTGCTTTCAAACGAGCGATTTCTGCGAAAACAGAAGACAAGGGCTGGTATTTTGGGCCCCAGTTTTGGAGATAATCCCAGTTATAAGAACCGCTGAGTTCTTCTTCTGATTGAACTATTGATGACATGGAATCACTTATTTGTGGCCAATCATCTGATTTAAGTGTCGAAGTAATTCTCCCTCTATTCTGACCTCTAATACTACTGATTCGAGGGGTACTAATGGCTCCCAATTGTTCTAACATAACGTCATCTTCTTCTTCATCTTCGAGAGCAGTGGATGACTCTTCTCTATCGTCTTCGTGATGGTTAATGACTCCGAGTCGGGCCAAGTATTCGGCAGTTGTGGTGACATCACTGTCTCCGTCCTCTCCATAATAATTACTATTTTCGTTAATCATTCGAATTTCTTCGTCCACGTCATCGATGTCCTCCTCTACCTCTTCTTCTTCGGCAGAGCCGCGACCACTTGAAGCAGAATGTCCTTCACCACCGACACCATTGCCACCACTCGCCAGCGCTGCTGAAGATGAGAGGGTAACGTCATTATAACAGGGCGGCACTGGTGGGGCCGATCCATAATGTGTACTGTGATGTGACTGATATGTAGACAGATTTGGTTCATTTCCGCCGAAAGTTCCAATTTTTCTAAGAAGTGATCCGATATTATGGGGTCCGATGTGTCGCACGTGATCTGACATAAGATGCTGTTGTTGTTGGTGTTGATGGAGACGAATGACAACAATACTGACCAAAAGTACGACAGTTATGAGCATCAGAAGTACTATTAGGAATAGTATCCAACCCGGAAGAGATGTTGGATTTGCTGTCGAAGCGCTTGAATTGTCTTCAATTCTAATAATTCCACTTAAATCTGATCCTTCGCTAACTATTGATAAGTTAACGTCAACGACAACCAAAGCATTCATAGAATGGGGTCGACCCGAAGAAGCAGAGATTATAAGAGAAAAGTGTCTCTGAGAGTCGAGACCCGTTGATGTGATGGAAACTGTGCCCGAACTCGAATTTACTGTAAAATATTCGATAACATTTGTGGGTGAAGTGCTTCTCAATGTATAGACTACTCGACCATCCGGTCCACTGTCAGCATCAGTGGCCAAAACTTGACCCACTTTTATATGTTGTGCGCCATTTGTTGCAATTCCTTTAAAAGAATAGGACTCACTCGTGAAAACCGGTGAGTATTCGTCTACTGATCCGATCTGTATTTCTAGCAAAGTTTCAGCTGAAGTGCAATCTATATGTCCGTCTCCGCTATCCATTGCTCTAATCAAAAGCTTATAAATAGGAGGGGAGACATCCATACTTTCGTAGTCAATTTGGTCAGTTGTCACTAAATAACCAGATCTCTTATCATATGTGAATGGAATGATTGTATCCGAGAGTTTGATTACTGTATAATTAAGCAAATCGTTGTCCAAATCAAATGCTTTTAGTTTAATAACTTTAGTTCCAATCGAAACGTTTTCATCGATTATTGCCTTATAGTGAGATATTGGAAACTGTGGGCAATACTCGTTGACATTAATTAAATTTATATTAATTATAGCAAATGAAAAGATAGTCTCGGAGTCAGTTAAGTATACTTCTGCCACAACTCCTAATCGGTATTTATTAATATTTTCGAAATTCAATAAGTGGTTAATATTAATGATTCCATTGTTTTCATCGATTCTAAAGTCTGACATTTCGTTTCCACTGAATATTCTGTATTTGATTTTATTATAGTTTGCAATCGGTTTTAAATTCTGAACTTCAGTACCGATCGGTTCGTTTTCATTGATGTGAACATCAAATATCGTTGATTTGAATGCATTGTATGACGTCTTCTCTTCATTCGATGATTTTATTTTAATATTTACCAAAATTGAGTTGTTTTTAATGTCATTATTTGGTGTTATCTTAAGGTTATATTCATCTTTTAAAGGCTTTTTAGTTAAAATTAATTCATTTCCTCTAAGAATAACAAAGTTTTCATTAGCGTTACCGCCAGTTATCACATAATTTTTGTTCATTTTTGGTAGAGTCAAAGTAGTTCTTCCAATTTGAGACAAATCTGTTTCAACATTAAATATTTTATCCCTTTTATTTTCTGGATAATTACTGGTACCTAAAACTCTAATAACGAGTGAAGCCTGACTTTGCTCTTCATTTCCCAAATATTTTGCATAAACTATGAGATTAAAAATCTTTGAGTTACGAAACTTTAGAGTCTTATTGTTGTAAATAATTCCTCGATATTTGTCGATATAAAAGCCATATTGTTCTGAATCTGTTCCCAAAGAATAGATGACTTTTTGAATTATATTTTTATTTTCTTGAATCGTAACTCGAAATATATCACAATTAGTCGAATGAAGAACACAATTGTTGTATTCAGAGTCTATTTTGACGAAAAAATTGCTTTCATTCGTGAAAATTGGTTTTTGTTGAGAATCCCTTCTCTTCACATTAATTACAATTTGAGTTTTGACGGTATGTTTCGAATCACTCGAAGCTATATTAAGAACATATCTGTTCTCTAATGTCTTTAAATTGATTTCACTTAAACTGGATTTTAATGTAATTTTTCCGCTGTAAAGCCCGATATCAAACAATTCTGTGCTCTCAGACAAGTTGTTTGTGCGCTGTTTTTGATATGTAAGCATCGGGAATGTGTCCACATCGTTGGCAGTTAATGTCGTTATGACAGCCCCTACTTCTTCGGTGTCATAAACACTTATTTCTTGATTGGGCGGAAACACCGGAACGTTATCATTGACTGTTTGAAACAAAATTAATATAAATTTTTTAATGAAAATGATTTAAAATAAAAACTTACCGTCGATTACAATGATTTCAAGAGTGCAGTGCGAAGACAATTGAAAATTTGTTTGAGACTCAGAAGTCTGTGAATTATCGCTGTTATCCGCATAATTGGCCACTATTTTTAAGAAATAATGATCTCTAATTTCTCGGTCCAAAACAGTGTTGGTTCTAATGATTCCACTGCCGGGAGGGTCAATAGTAAAGGCATTGTCGTGATTGCCTTCAAGAATATGATAAGTCACTGGTTTTCGGCCAGAATTTGTTTGTTTGTTATTATCGATATCTATAGCACTTATTTGAGCGACAAAAGAACCGGTGAGTTCTCCCTCTTTAATACTAGAAATATAATGTTTTTGTGTAAATTGTGGTGCGTTGTCGTCAACTATCGATTAAATAATATTTAATAAATCATTAATAATTATATTAAAAGATTACTAACCGTTTATTAATTCAATGGTGACATTGAAATAATAAGAATCATAAGAGTTGAGAGTCTTTCGTCCCAATACTATCACTTCAATTATTGATGGCATCGATTCATAATCTAAAAGTTCTTCTAAAGTAATTCCTCCCGTTTTTTGGTTTAAACTAAAATAACTGTAATTTACTGACGAATATGCAAAAGTGTAGACATAGTTTTGGCCGAATGTCCGGGACTTTAAGCCGAGATTAATGACTTCTGTGCCGACAGCAATGTTTTCATTCAATTCTACTTTGAATTGTATTTGTTTAACATTTTTAATGTTAACCAAATCTCCGACAAACACTTGAAGTAAAGATCGCGTCGCCAAATGACTGTTTGTACTTTTTGACACTTCTATAATGGCCTCATAATAGTCGTGATTGAGAGGTCTTTTGACAACTATAGCACCGCTTTGAGAGTGAATATTGAAATAATCCATAAAAGATTGGTGTCCGTCACCACTGCTCACTACTCTATATATTAGGTTTTCATTGTGTGTTGAGTGACCATCAATTAATTCAATTGAACCGATTTCAGTGCCCACTCTATAGTCATTTTTGGAAGCACTCAATGTTATGACATACGGATAATTCTTGAGTTTTGGCATAAGATTGTGACCATTATTAAGGAGTGTGACGTGTACTGTCGCTTTTGAAGTATGGGATTCATAAGCACCACTTCCCACTTCTGTGGCCAAAACATTAAATATAAATACATTAGAATTATAAGCTTTGGATAAGAATGTGAGGGAAGGCGTGTGAACTGTTATTTCACCCGTCTTTGAGTCAATGAAGAAATAACTGTCGAATTCATTTGTAATGTTAATCGAATAAAGTACGGGATCTCCGTCTGAATCTATGGCTCTAACAGTCACTACATTTGTATATCCGCTGATTGTATTGTCAATAATTGCATAATAATTGGTTTTGTCAAAAATGGGTGCGTTATCGTTGACATCACTCAATTCAATGGTTAAATTGCAATTTGAAGAGTGAACAGAATCACTCACTTCTACCACCAAATGGTAGATATTCTGTTTCTCGCGATCGAGGGCTGCATTTGTGCTCAATTCTCCTTTTGTGGGATGAAGTGAAAACTTGTTGGCAGTATTTCCCGACAAAATTCGATAATTTAGAGCTACTTTAGAAGTAGCGGATCCGTCTCTATCCAGGGCAATAAAAGTATGAAATAAAGTTCCCGGAGCTATACTTTCAGGAATTTTAATCTCATAGTTAGTGTTGAGAAAGTATGGGGTGTTATCATTGACGTCAATCAACTAAATTACCAAAAAAATAGTTTTAATTAAAATTATTGATTAATCTTATGCTTACTTTAATCCGAGCAAAAGTCTGGGCGTAATGTTTAAAGTTTTCATCAAAAGCATAGATCGGAATATTGAAGGATTGGTGCTCTTCTCTATCCAATTGTTTAATTAGTCTGAGTTCTCCACTTCTTTTGTTTAGATTAAAATAATCTGAAAATTGATATCCTTCTGGTATGAGATAAGTTAGATTTGAATATCCAAAGTCGTCGTTGTCTTTAGCCTCCACCTGAAGCAAAAGAATGTCGGGATTGACGTTTTCTGGCACTTCCTTTTCATATATTTTTCTGACAAATGTTGGCGATTCGTCGTTAGAATTAAGTACTTTTATGGTTAAAATCGTTGAAACACTTATTAGGAGACCTTTAGTATCTGAAACAAAAGCCGTTACATTAATCTTATATTCCTGTCGTCTCTCGTAATCCAATTCTCGATTCAATGATAGAAATCCGGTCTCAGAATTTAGACTGAAATCTGTATTCACATCATTATAATCATTGAATTCATATTTTATAATAAAGTCTTCGTGACTGACATTAATTCTAAGCTGAAGAATATTTGAGCCAACTTTACAACAGTCCTCTTCGATCTCAATATATTTATCATTAATAAATCCAATGTTTCCGATTCTTTTGTCAGCACTCAATAGTCTTACTCTAACGGCAACACTTCTGAAATTTTGTTCCCCTTTTCTGGCCATTAATGTCATTACAAATTCTTCGTGAAGTAGTTTTTGAATAACCGACTGATCAAAAGGTCTAAACTGAAGAACGTTACCATTCATACTGAATAAGCGCTTTAGTATATCCTCGGATATAACGGGACTACTTATTTCATATTTTATATTTTGACAATTTGTCGCATTTAAATATAACAGATCAGTAAGTCTTCGATATTTGTTAATATTATTCAACGGTATTTTGATTTCATATGAATCTGAGTTGGAATCCATTGGAAATGGATTGCAGTCACTTTCATCGTCGATCACATTTATATTGATTTTAATATATTGCTTACAAATCTTAGTTCCGCGAATCACTTCTTCGTTACTAATCAGATAAAGAGAGCACTGATCGGAATCAATACAAACAAATAAATTATATTTATCTTTAGTTTCAAAATCTAATTGATTTGAGAGAAACAGTTTTAGATTCGGTCCGTTATGACTATCGATCAGAAATGGTAAGCTTTCTTCACCCGAATTGTAATAAATGGAAAAACCATTGCGACAGTTATCTGTCAATTCATTATTCTTTGTAAGCGATATATCAAATGATCCAATTTGTTGTCCAACTGGTGTCGACTCAATTACATCAATTGTATGAATATCTGTCGTTTCGTTCATAAATTTATCAAATTTCTTATGAATTAATTCGATGTTATTTTGAGGTTTCGATCGAAAAACAGTGCCTCCAATGTCTGTAATTTCTGGGAGTATTGGCCGATATGTCTCATTCTCTATCGATTTCTCACTTATTGCTATTACTTCCAATTCGAAACTCGTTGTTGTGTTTAAAGGAGGGTTTCCCTGATCTGTAACTATAACAGTAAGTCTATACTTTGACTTTTTCTGTCGGTCGAGAAGACCGGTCACTATAATTAAATAAACAACACTGTCGTGAGTGGTCAGACCAAAATTTCCATCCCCTCCCGATAATGTAACTGTTAATCCAGTCATTGTTTCTCCATTTGATTCTGAATGTATGGACGAATCAGTTGAATCGGCGTCATTTACTGAAATTCTGGCCACTAAGTCGCCAACTCTTGCATTTTCGGGTATCTCTGGTCGCGCGCTTTCCGTCAGAAATAGCAAACCAATAGTGGGCTGATTATCATTTATATCAATCACTCGAATCGATACAAAAGCTGAAGTCTCGAGTGGTTGAGCGCCAGAGTCTTTTGCGATCACTACTAATTCATGTAATTCTTTTGACTCAAAGTCAAGGGGTTTGGCCACAAATATCCATCCATTTATTTTATTGATTCCAAAATGTGTGGACAAACCCGAGAGCGCAGAATTTTTACTATGAATCGAATAAATAATGAGCCCATTATCACCTTGGTCATTATCAGAAGCCGTCACTCTGAGTAAAGATGTTCCGATAGTAGCGTTTTCGGCAATGTTTCCATAATAATGATTTTGACTGAACACCGGTTCGCAGTCGTTGTGATCCAACTTTGTTTCAAAATATTTAATTAAATTCTTTTTAAAATCTTTTAGACTTACTATTGATATCTTGACTGTCATTTCATCCCTGAGCTGAGGCTGTCCGCCATCCAAAGCTTCGATAACTAATGTATAGTTAGAAATTGTTTCCCTATCAAGAGGTCCGTTGACCTGAAGATCTAAGTATAAGACGTCGTCCTTTTCTCTATGACTCAGAAGTCGGAAAGCATTTCCGATATTTCCTGAAACTATTCTATACTTTTGAGTCCCAAATTGACCTAAAAATTAGTTAGAATTTAGTTATTTTTTTATTACCAAAACAGTCAAAAATAATCAAACCTAAGTCGAGATCTCTGGCGGGAGGGAGTGTTCGCTTAACATCTCTGGGTTTACTATTTTCTGGAAATTCTATCTCTATTTCATCGGTTGGAAATTGTGGTGAATTATCGTTTATATCTTCGATTGTCTTAATTTGATAACAAAATTATTAAGTGATAAGAAAAAAATGTAAATTACTTACAATCGTTACTTTAATGTTAGCACCGGTTAATGATATTGCAATGAACTCATATGAAGACCGTTGTTCCCGATCTAATTGGACAGCAGTTCTGATTTCACAGGTAGACTGATCTATGTTAAGATCAGTATCTACCCCACCATAACCCGTATTGGCATTTGATCTTGATGAGTTAATTTTATGTACTCCAGGAACTGGAACTATGAGATATGGCGGTTGAGTGATAATTGAAGAATTGGTAGATTTGATGACTCCGATTAAGGTTCCGATTGGGACGCCTTCTAATATTGAAAAGTTTAGCTCTATTTGATCGGAATGTGATGATGTGTAGGCAGCGGCCACTGAATCATGAAGTGACCAACACTTTATACATTTATCACTCAATATATACAAACATCCGATTATTAGAATATAATAATTTATTGAACTTATATTAAAACAAATTTTCAAAAGTTTTGACATTTTTTGTTCAAATCGTGGAAAACATTTCAAAAAAGGTATAACTATTGAGAAAATCAATAGAAATGATAAAACAAATAAAAGAAATTTAATTAAATACTAAAACTTTAAAAAATCTAATAAATAATTGAAATGAACTTTTGGGCCGATTTTTAGCTTAAAAATTGATGACATTTATCAGGAGATAATTGATGACATACACAAAGAACTTTTATTGTGATAATTGGATGCCAACAGAGGAGTTATATAGGATTCAGAGTCAAGTCTAGTATTCATAAAAAATGGTTCGATTCGACGACAGTTCACATAAAAATTTGTGTCCGGAAAGCATTGATTGTCACTTTAAAAAAAAGTTTCCCTTCAAAAGCCATTTTGCAATTTGTGTTATCAGTCATAGGTCTATGCGGGCCGTGATTTCTATGTTGTGCGACCGGATCGACCACTGCCACCATCAGTGGAATTTAAGCGCAGGGCTATTACTGCACAAAGAGACCCATTCAAGGCATTGAACCCTATGATTACCTGAACAGGTACTCAACATTTGCTGCAACAGATTTTTCTCTATAGAGTGACGGATCCTCTCATCTAAATTTTGATTTTGAAATTCTGTTTAAACTTTTAATGACTGAAAACTTTTTCTAATTCGAGTAAATATTTGTTTGAATGACTTAATAAAATTCAATAGAATTGAGAGAATCGGATCACTTTTGTTTGACTTTGTTTTCAATGTTTAGTCTATTTTAGACCTCTTAGTTTCCGCCACTGAAGCGCAGGTAAAAAGAAATAATGATTTGAAGGGCAAGTCTGTCAATAACAACATATTGCATACAATCAGGTATAGAGAGGTATAGAAGAGAAACTCTGAGGAGCGATCAAATAGCCTCAAGTCTGTCGCCTAAATGCAGTTCTGATAATAGAGTGGAGCCGTTTCTACCATTAAGACGGCATAAGTGTTGTAAACTCTGCTCAAACTTTTCTCTTTAAAACTTTCGGCACTTTTATTGTCTAAATAATAATTATAAGAATAAATACTTTTAGTACTGAAATAAAATCGAAGCAAAACTCTCAGCAATTCTTCAAAAGTTTGATTTCAATCACTAAAGCTTTTAAAGAATGCAATGAAACCAAAAATAAATATCAAAATTTGTTGGATTTGTCGGAAAACTTCTCTCAAATAATACCATAAAATGAAAAGTTTGACCCATTAATGCAAATCACTTCTAAATAATACATTTAACACTTTTATATATTTTTAGCCACTTTTCCAAATCTTTTCTAATGAGAGTAAAAATGTGGACATTTATAAACATCACATTTAAATCAATTTCTTTCTAATGTAACTCTAATTACTAATTTTTTCTTCCTTATCTAAATGAATCATAAAAGTTCCTTGCTTATCTTTTTTATTTTTCAATTTAAAATTTAAAATCAATTGAAGTGCACTTTTGGAAAATTACTCAGAATATGATAAAATGATCTAGCTCAATTGCTCAATAGCTCCATATAATTTAAAACTTTTTAAAAAAAAATTCAAATTTAGTTGATTTGAATTGATATGACTTATGAGTGTCTTTTAATCAGATGTTCAGCTCTAAAATGGAATTTTTCAGAGAAATTTTATGGTCAGTCGTCTCATAATTAGTTAAACAGGTTTTCAACGCTGTTGGCAATGACTGCACGCAAATGGTCTGCAGTCCAGACATATAATTATTATGATTAGCGCCAATCATTTCAATTCACTTCAATTCCTTTGAATTCACTGCTATTCACTTGAATTCAACGAATCAGTGAACGAGTTTTTACCGCAAATTTTTAGCTCTAATTTTGAAATCCGAAACTTTTAATGTTTTTAAGCGCTTTTCCATTCAATACAACTCTAATCTCTTTTATCGTTAGACTAAAAGTTTTTATTTAATTTTAGTGTCAATTTTTATCTTATTTTTTTTAAAATCATATTTTTTACAAATATTTCAAATAAGAAAACACTTAAAGACTTAATAATTAATTTTATTGAAAATATTTGTTTTATTGAAATGACAGACAATACCAGAGATGAGGAATTGCTTTTCGCCGAACAAATACTTGATTTGATCAACAATTCAGATGAAACTCAACCAGAAGAGGAAGAAGAGGACCATTCACTACAATCAAAGACAAATCAAACTCAACTCAAAGACAAATCAACTCAAAGTCTCAAATTAATCGATGACTCGGAAAACATTTTTGGCGGAGAAAAACAAACAGTTATTAACAACAAAAATGATAATAAATATAAATCCGAAGAACTTTTCGGTTATATAAGTGACGATGAATTTGATTCAAAACCATATTTGAGTGAAGAGGGAAAACATATCCAACAAAATCTGAAGAATACTTCTCAAAGTATTTCATTATTTGAAAGAAAACCAAACGATAAGACAAAACCTTTTTTAAACCAAAGATCCAAATCTTTTGATTCAAAAGCAAACGAAGAGATATTTCGGGACATATTTTCTGGAATTCGTATAATAAATCCATTGATTTCTTCTCAAAAGATGAAAGAGTTAATGAGTGATAGAAAAATGGTTAAAATGTCTTTAATTAAATCACAAATCAATAAATCAACGAATGATGTCGACGACGATTGGGTTACAATTGGAGTCGTTATCCAAAAGTTGTCCACAAAAATCGGCAAAAATGGTAAACAATATTCCATTTGGAAGTTAAGTGATCTTAAGACCAAAAATGTGGTCACATTTTTCTTATTCGGTGACGTTTATTGCGATCACTGGAAAGTAACCATCGGTTCAGTAATAGGTCTTCTCAATCCAAAGATTATGTCAGACGACAAGAATAAGAGTTCAAAATATGGTAAAAATGAAATTTGTTCGCTAACTATCGATAATTCAGCAAAACTTCTTGTATTGGGAACCGCTAAAGACATGGGTTTTTGTAAAGCATTTAAGAAGAATCAGGAGATTTGTGGCGCTTTAATTAATTTGTCGGAAGAAGACTATTGTATTTATCACATAAAAACTGCTTACAAGAAGTTTAGCGCTAAAAGAGCTGAAATACAAACAACTTTTTCTAATATCGAACCAAAAAAGTTTGCAATGAATGCAAACAATGGATTATTTGTCAATTCTATGTCTGAATCAAATAATATACCACTTATTGAAACCAAAAAGTATAATACGAATCAATTAAAGGATCAAAAAGACAAAGAAATTGAAAAACTCAATAAAATAATGAAAAATCCGATTTCAAAGGCGGCGAAGAATTTATCACTTTCTATGAATGATTCAAAAGATTGTCACCAAAAAAACAAGTCTTCCATCATTTCACCTAAAGATATCTTCAATTCTATCAAAAGAGAAAAAAATGATTTTGGTTTCACTCAATTCTGTGTACCGACTCTCGCAAAAGGTTATAAAAGCGGACAAATGATTGATTTGAGTTCAAAATCTGATTCCAAATTAAAAGCACTTCAGATATTAAAGTCTAAACCCTTAAAACCAGAGGATCCGAACTCAGTTAAAAAGAATCAAAATAAGAGATCTCTAGAAAATATTATTTCAAAAATTGATTCCGAATTAAATTCTTCAAATGATTTCCAGGAAGAATCTGAAGAAGAAAAAAGAGCCAAAAGAGCAAAGAATGAGTTAATAGAAAAAGCATTAAATCTTAAGTCAATTAATGATAGCGAAGTGGAAATCGCAGAAATGAAAGCACAGGAAAAGTACTTCAATACTCTCGAAAAGAAGGAGAAAATGGAAGAAAAATTATCAAAAACTTTTGAAATTGAATGCGATGTCATTAGTTGTCATTTCTGTAAATATACGGCTCACTCGGCCTCAGACTTATGTCGGAAAAATGGCCACAAACTGATCAGACATAAAGCAACCAAAAGGTTCTTTAAATGCACTAATTGTCAGAACAGAAGTTTTGCGTTTAATCTTTTGATGCCAATAAAACCCTGTTCTAAATGTGGACAAACTTCTTATGCCAAGACTTCAGTGGTTAAGGTATTATTATTTTCAATTAAATTTATATTTTAATCTAATTTTATAAATTTGAAGATCAAAGAGGAGACATCCCTTATGGACAAGAAATTGTTAATTCGTGGCGAAGAGTCAAAATTCTTGAATAGTTTAAAATAGCGATAATTTATAAATTATTAAATGATATTCTCTTTGTATACTAAATAATTTTAATCATTACTAGTAAATTTTAAATTCAATTAAATGTAATTTAATTAAAGCATTGATTAAACATTGAAATTAGTATTGAAATCAACCGATAGTTAGCGTTGTTTTCAATGCTTTCAATAAAACTTCGTTTGAAATCATAAATAATTTATTTTATTAATTTTGATTCAAAATATAAACAAAAGAAAATTTTTTAGAATTTTTTTATTTAAATAACAATTTTAGTGAAATATTAAGCGATTATTGGTTTACAATTAAATCGTTTCATAAAAATTCATATATCGTTGGCTGATCTTAATTAACCTCTGATTGTTTTGACACCAGAAGAATGGCTGATCCACTGTCACTATTGAGACAATACAATGTCAGTAAGAAAGAGATCGTCGAAAAGAATAACTTAATATGTTTTGGAGAGTATTGTTGGCCAAAGATTGTGAAAACAAATTACATGATTTATAGGTAACGTCTCTTAAATCTTATTCTTACTTTAATTGTAATTTTTATTATCAATTGAATCAGTTCTGCCAAAGATGGTCCCAACAAAGGGTACTATACATTGGAATGTCTTCTATTTTTCCTGAAGAATATGTCACTCCAACATCCGGCATATGTAAAACAGGCCGCCTCTGAAGACATTCCCGGTTTGTTTTCAATAGTTTTTTTGTGAAAATAATTTTTAAAATTTGTTTGATTTAGTGGTTCAAAGACCCGATCGAAAAGATCTTTTGGCTTATCTTTGCGGTGAAACGGCCACCAATTCATCTATAGATAAGAGCGCTCCCATTGAACTTCCCATTTCTGCCTCACAATTGGTTTGTTATTTAAAACAAACAAAGTTTTATAAAAATAATTTTTTTTAGAAAAATGAATTGAGTGGAAGCGGTTCGACGTCGTCCACAATCTTAGGCCATGGATTGTCATCAAATGATTGTGAGCCGACACCCAATAAGTTGGCCCGAATGGACGAAATGGAAAAAGTCCGCAAACAGTTCGCCGCCCGTTTAGATGCCCCTAAAATGAAAAAACCTCTTCCGCCGACTGCTATCATTTCATCTGATCCCTCAAATACCGCTTCACTGAGAGATGCGTTGAGTAACGATCAAATCGCAGCCCTTAAGGTTGGGTTTTAAAAGAAAAATTGATTTTATTTAAAACTATAATTAATGAATGAATGATAGGCCAAACGTTTAGCCAAAAAGAGGAGTACTATCATCGACGCCGATACTGACTTAGAAGGAAATCAGATATCTATGGGGTATTTAAAGATATCTCTTAACAGATGAAATCATTTTTTTTATTAATTAGGGGTACAATGAGTGCTCCGAACGTTCATTCAGTACTTCTTCAATACGATTCAAATTTCACAAAAGAAATTCAAAATAAAGAAAGAATTTGGAGAAATCGGACTAACATTTTGCAGTCCACAGGAAAGGTATTGATGTCTTATTTTATATAAAATACTAATAAATATTGATTTTAGAATTTCCAAAAGTCGATATTCCCTGTTCTTCAGTCTTTGAAATCGAGAGAAGAAGGCGCTCATCGCAAACCTAATGCACAGCCAAATGCTGTGCCCAACGGTATTAAAAGTCTATTTGTTTGACATTCAACTAATGTGTCTAAACTTATGTTAGTACCGAACCCTTCAAAACCTTTAGTGACGCCATCGACTGCTTCACAACAACAGCAGTTGGCGTCTCAGCAACAGTACAATCGATACGATCAGGAGAGGTTCACTAAAAACGATACCATAGGGTTTAGAATTGATACCACCGGCACATATCATGGACTTACTCTTAAAAGTGTGACTGAGGGTTCTGCACAGCCTAAAACATCAGCACCGGCTAATCAACACAACCATTCAACTGCTCAGCCAACGCACATCTCCAGTAGTAAACCACAAAAAAGAGTTTCCAGAACTCCAATCATAATAATACCCGCGACGACCACTTCTTTGATTTCAATGTTTAACGCAAAGACTATACTTCAAGATCTCAAATACGTTGACTTAAAAAATACGGACCAAAGAAGAGAAAATGAGATTCTTATTCAAAGAAGAAAAGGCGATAACACTACTGTTCCCTATAGAGTGATCGATAATCCTTTGAAATTAACAGACGATGACTGGTTTGTACCTAAATTTTTAATGCAATTAAGTTATGCATAAACTCATAATTAAATGAAATATATATTCGAAACATATTTTTGTGATTTAATTCAAATTTAGGCAAAGAGTAGTTGCAGTATTTGTGCAAGGACCTGCTTGGCAATTTAAAGGTTGGCCATGGGATGGAAACCCCGTTGAGATTTTCGCCAGAAGTAAGTAATTGATATTATTTAGTGAATCCATTGTTTTAATACAATTATGTATAATAAACTCACTTCTGTCTCATTCTTTTCCAAAACGGAACTCAATTTTCAATTAATAATTTTCTTTTGAAATGAAGTCAAAGCTTTTCACCTGAAGTTTGACGAAATGAAATTAGACACAAACGTCGCGAAGTGGTCCGTAGAAGTGATTGAATTATCCCGAAATAAACGTCATTTAGACAGAGCCAACCTTTTAAAGTTCTGGTCACTCCTCGACTCTCATATTATTAAACATAAGCACAATATCGTCAGATATTAGTCATAATATTATTAAATAATTTTAGATTTATATCGTAATTAAAGACTAATTATTTAATTGTTTTCTTTGAAATTATTTAAATGTAATTCTTTTTATTTCCTTTATTTTCATTTAATAAAAATCATTTCATCGATTTTTTTGAAACTAAAAAATTTGAACAAATTTTAAATAAAATAAAAATTAAAACATTTTAGAAGTTTTGAAAAGTTTATAGAAATGAAGTCCGAGTCTTACCCTAAAATAAAGAAAAAATTTTTAAATATCTAATTAAGTATTTGAAATTATTATTAAAAAATGAGCATGATAATATTTTAGTGCTTATTAATGGGACATAAGAACCAAAATACTAAATCAAGAATATTCTTAAAAAGATAGTTAGTTTTGGCTAAATTAATGTAATTAAATTAGTTTTAGTCAATTCATCTTTAGCTTATGTTTAGTTTATGTTAGATTAGGTTTATGTTAGGTAAGGTTAGGTATTAATTAGGTCAATTTAGGTAAACAGAAACCATGATTGCTAATTATAATCAAGGTAATAAATATTCTTCATTTAGTATTTTGGTTATTATGTGATGAACTCCTTATTAATAGTAAGTGAAAGGTTTCAAACAAAAATATTCACTAATAATACATTCGGATAGAGTCTATCCGATAGACTACTGATATTTTATTGAATTATACCTTGTTTCATTCAGATTTCAGGGTTGAAGACATTCAATAAGTAATTTTACTTCTTAATCCAACTCAACCAACAGAATTTATTGGATTTTATTGCATTAAACTAAACAAATGTTTAACTTTAAAAAAGTGTAAAATTACTAATCAATTACTGTTGATATCATATTCTTCTCTCAAACAACTGGCCATAAGTCCAGAATAAGAGTGAATTTGCTCTTTAGTCGGCACTGAAGAAGTTAACGAAACAGTACTGTCTGTCAATAGCAGTGGTAATAATACCAGTAGTGGTCAACTGAGTTGTGCACAATTGTAAGAAATCCTTACATTGTTTTATAATTAATAAACATTATTACAATTATATTATATTAAGTTATTTTTAGAATAATATAATAATTAGTAGAGCATTATTTTCTAGTTTTTTAAACTATTTCAGTGGTTCGTAATACGACTTTGAGACTTGGTATGTGCACTGATCATATCTTGAGGGCCATTTTCTCGTAGTTTTAAAAAAACTATTTTCAACTATTTTATAGTTTGATAACTATTTAAGTTTTTATTAAGTTTTCATAACTATTTATAAATTTTGAGCGTTTTTGTTAACTTTTCACCAAATCTTATTCAAATTCTCTCTATAAAGTTTAATCTCTTTAAAGTTGATATAGTTTTGGCTATTTTATGTTATGGGCCACCACCTCAGCCGGGGAAACAGGACATCAGGACAGAGAGGACAGCACTATTGAATCTCAACCAGAGTATATCCCACTAGTAGACCTCACGGACACGACATCGGGACGGCAAAGGACTAATAAAATCAAAACTAAAAGAGTGGCTTAACTATTACTTTGATATCTAAAAGCTTTCCATTATTTTTATGACTCAAACCGAGATTTCAGTTCTAAGAATTGTTTTTAAGTTAAACGAAATCTGTTACTAATTAACACTTTTGAAGCCTAAGAACTCTTTCTTTACGGCAGTATATAAGCCCAGAGTTCTGACTAAAATATTGTACTTCTTTTTATATTTCTAATCATAACGTTTCGATAAGTGCCACAATTTTTAAGTCTAAGTCGTCTAAAAGACTTCAGAATTATTTCGTGAATTATTTTGTATTTTCATTTCATTTAATTATTATTTTTAGAAGCTTTCATATTAAGTATTTGTGTATTTCTTAAGAGTATTAAGAAATCTGAATTAAAGGTCTAATAAGAGATCTTTTGTGTAATATATTCTGAAGAGTGCTCTAGAGGTGAAGACTTCAGAGAATTCAGAATTGGTTTTTTGATTTAACCTCAAAAACAAGTGGTGGAGACGCCGCTACGGCCCTTCGACGGCGTGAAGTCCAATAACGAGTAGTTACTTGTTAGAGGACTCCTACACCGAAACATTTTGAATGATATAACGTTAAAGTAATGTCTGCAAATACTATATTATTATAAAATATTAGGTTTTGATAAATACTATTTGAGAAATTTTAATTTTTTTTAAATAATCAAATAAATTTGAGGAAAAAATTTATTAATAAAAATGAAGAGAAAT
>JAQFZL010000086.1:0-24561 GCA_034695685.1 Galumna lanceata
GTCCGAAATTTTTAACATTAAAGTCCGGCCCGTCCGAGTCCGAAAAATTTCGCCTGAGGTCCGCTCCGGTCCGATCCTAGTCCGGCCCGTTTGGGTCTCTAATGGCTATCATTAACGTCAATATTTATAAACTTGTAGAAATGTTAAAAATGTACAAAAACATTTAATTATTCATGGACATATTTTTTCCATCGTCATAATATTAAGCGCGATACATAAAAACAACACCTTTAAGTTATATATAATCATATATTCGAAGATTTAATAAAAGTCACAAATAAAACATAATTAACAGAATATTTAAATTTAATGACATTTTGTTTGACTTTGAATAAATGAAGAATTTTTGCTTAAAAAGCATTTTATTAGAAAAATGACGAAAAATTTGTTGATAAGTCAGACAAAAGCTTTGCCGCAAAACAAAAATTTTTGGCCACAAATTAGCCCTCATTTGTCTTCAATTGACAACGTTTTGAACTAAAAGTGAGTCCAAAAGTAGTTGTTTTGTCCCACTATTGGTGACTCAAAGCCCACAAACAAAGTAATGTCAAACGACTTTTGAAATTCAAAGCCTCTAACGTGTCATTCATTCTTTCATTGATATCCCTCTGAAAAGAACTTCTGATCGTTGGAAGTCTTGTCAACTGTTCTCATGTCGTTCACACGAATATCGACAAATTGATTAACAATCATAACATGGCATCAATTGCTTTATTTCCGCCATATTTTGTTAACTTGAAGAATTAGCAAGATTGTAAGTTGCTGTTTTGTAGGTAGGACATTTCCAAGGTAGCTGAATCAACAAGGTCAGAATATCGACAAATTGATTGACAATCATAACATGGCATCAATTGTTCTCTCAATTAATGTCTTATCCCCTTATCCTCTACGAGGGTCGGGGCACAGGTTGGCAATGGTTGTCCGCCAGTGGTCCCGACAACTTACCGTTTCATCTGCCCGGGAATAGTCGACCCCTATTCTCACACAGAGATTTCGGATCCCATTTAAATCGTTTTCTTTTCGCCATATTTTGATAACTTGAAGAAGTAGCAAGATTGTAAGTAGCTATTTTGTAGGTAGGACATTTCCAAGGTAGCTGAATCAACAAGGTCAGCAAGGTGTATAGAAGTTGTGACATTCTCAGGAAGTGCTAGTTTTCAAACTAATTCTCTACACTTATTGTTGAAAATATTATTAAAATTTGAAAATTTTTGAAAATAAGTAAAAATAATTTAAAATTAAATTTATTTTATATAATTATTAACTTCAGCCCTTATTCAAAACTTTACGTAAGATAAGAAGTTAGTAAAATAGTTTAAATAGACTTCACTCACTTTTTAAAGACTTGTTATCTTCAGTAGTATTTTATTGGATTTTGTTATAAGTTTTGTCCAAATTCTAGTTATAAGCCATAGATTTTCATTTATTACTTCAATATTTTTTTTAAAAAATTAAACTAATTTTATGCTTAAATTTAAATAATTTATTTCTATTTATAATTCAAATATAAACTAAAATACAGATTGAATTGAATTTTTTATTTTTCAAACAAATATAAATTAAATGGATTTTAAATAATTTTCAAATTTTTGGGAAGTTTTAGATTATTTGGTAATGAAATCAATTGTGAATTGAATTGCAATTTGAAGATCTCTTTTGGCTTTTCATTACAACAAACGATAAAATACTCAACGATTTCTTTTAAATGCTTTTCATTTGTTTTTACAAACTTTTCATTTGATAACCAAATACTCAAAAAGTCGATAAATAAGTGCTTCAGATTTGGTAATCGATTCAAACAATTGATAAAATCCTTATTAACCCGATATAACCCAACCTTTAAATACTTTAAAGTCTCCATTTTTGGTATTGAATCCAAACAATAACTCCGACAGACATTACAGAAGAACTGATGACTATCTAAACATAAAAGTCTTCTCAAATCAATATATAATGTCTTTAAACGCGGAAATAAATGAATAATTTGTCGGAATTGTATCGCATTTAAAGTGCAGTCAAATATTTTCAGTTTTCTAAGGCTTTCGTTAATAATTTTCTTTTGGTTTTCAATTAATTCTTTGATTTCCGACTTATATATACTGAGATTTTTTAAGTTTTGATGCTTTTCTGCCAATTTCTCCAACAGTTTTATTTTGAATGAATCACATCTGAAAGAAAACTCATCTAAATTTGTGTCTTTTATAATAGACTTCAATTCATTTTCATTAATAAGAATTCGTTGTATATTAAGGTTTTTTAGTGCAGAAAAGTGAGCAAGGTTAGGGAAATCATTCAAATACAAGTAATATTCAAACTTTAAACTTTGGATATCAGACGGTAAGTGTCGAACAAAATAAGATAGTAATTTAAGTAAAAATTTAATGCATTTAATGTTATAACTTATAAACTATGAAATGAAGACCTAGTTTCAATCAAACAATAAATGAATAAATAATTTAATGAAAAGAAAATTAAATTTATTTTTTTTGCATTTCTTTTTATATTGTCGTCTAAGTCTCAAAAACATAACGAAAATAAGGAATAAAAGCGTTAATGAAATGGAAATAAGTATTCCTAACATAAGAATTGCAAATTGTTTGAATCCGAGTCCAGACATATACCATATCCTAATGAAAAGGTTGCGATTAAAGAGGTTTTTTGTGTAATCCGGGCACTCAAACAATTCACTATTCAATCGGTTTTTGACGCACTGTTGGCATTCAATTGGTTAGTCGTTAATAAAAAACATAAGTATTTTAAGTGGAATACTTTGAATACTTACACCACTCCTGGCATTAGTCATAATACAATGGTATCCAATTCTGTTGTCGTCAAAAAATATAAGATATCTTTCATCCGGATATGAAACCAGAGCTTCCGTTTGGTATATATCGAAAGGAATGTCGAAACGATAGATTTCCTTATATTCCGGAAAATAAAGACTATCGAAATAATAAGCCTTCCCTCGCGAGTACTCATTTTTTATATAAAAGACTACTATTGGGTCGTTGTGTTGAGAAAATGCTAATAAATCACCGTTTGGGAAATATGTCCAATTGTCAGTCGAACCCTTTCCATCAAATTTTTGATTTGTGAATGAAAACCACATTTTGTCCTTCAAATGATTGGATAATTATTTTGATATTCGAATCAAATGTCTAAAACCTTAATAAAAATAGTCTTTCCGTTCAGGGAATTGGTTTTATCGCCGGAAACATAAAAAGAAGTCTGGATATTATGTGAAAGATTCGACCACTGGTTTGCTATAATACTTGCATTTCCGTCAACACCCGATAAGTCTGACTTTAGTTTCCAAAACCAATAACTCGAAAACAAATAAGTTATTCCTTCTTTAGTTAGAAATGCGGTGTCGACCTCTCCGTCGATACACATCGCTATTGTCTTTCATTAAAATTTAGTTTAAATTTAAAATTTATTATAAAAATAAAGATTAAAAAGAAAACAGTTATTGGCGTCACATAAATACTTACCGGATCTATAAGTGTGTGAATGACATCAATTGTGATCAGAATTAAAGATAAAATTATAATTAATTCAAAAGTTGTGAAGAAATACATTGTAATAAAAAGTTCAGTCACTTTATAAGTGAATTCGATGTCAACGTTTTTTGGACTAAAATTATGAATTTATGAATAATTTTAAGTTAAATATTTTAACGTTTAGTTTCGCTGACTTTCAGACAAAATAAAATAAATTATTTAAAAATTCAAGTTTTTCTTATTCTTTAGAATTCGTGAAGTTTTAAAAATAGAAGAGAAGAGACTTTTTGTTAATTAATTGTCAGACAATGAATAGACAATTGAAAGCAATGGTTGTCGTCACGCATTCTTAACTTAATTGTTTTCAATTGACACTAACTTTTAATTCAATTAATTTTATTTATTTTTCTTTTTTTTAAATCAAAATTTTTATCTTTTAGTTATTATGAAAGGATTAAGTCTTCGATTACACATTAAATGATAATAATAACAAAAACGATGACATTTATTGATAACTCAATAAATTCATGTCAATAATAATTAATTTTACATTAAATAAGTTTATAATTGGATAGAACTCAATGTTTTATTTCCTGTATTTTTAACAACTTTACTCTTCTTTTTATTTATTTATTTATATTTTGAAGTAATTTATAATTTAATGACTTATTTCCGTAAATAGTGGTCACAAAAAAAAACAATATTTTTATAAATATTTATTTAAATAATAAGAGAATTAATGGTCATTAATATAAAATTAATCGATTTATTGCTTTTAATTACAGAGAACTTCATTTAATATAAATATATTTAATAAAAGTTAATAACAATAAAATATTGACTAAAATTTAAAATTATTGCCATTGAAATCAATGTCAAAACTCTTCTCAAAAATATTCTGAGAAGTTATTAATCACTTTTAAGTTTGGGATTCGGAGACAAAACTGTGATTTTCAAAACTACTATTTCTCAGTTGTGAGTCATTTTGTGGCGAAGAAATAGTTGATGTATTTCTGAGGCTTTTCGGACCCGTTTTCACAGTTTTTGAATTATTTGGAGAATTATTTGAATATGAGTTCAGATGAAAGTGATTAGCGATAGTTTTATCGCAATACTCTTTCATTACTTCGGATGACTTATTGTTAACATTATTTTTATTGATATTATTAGTCATTGCTTTCGAAGGAAAATGTTTTGCACTTTTATTATTCTCAGGAGTTTTAATCTTTTTATGGGGCAAAGCGTAACGCAATTTCTCCCAAAACCATTTCTCACCCCAAACTAAATATGTTTTTGTTGTTAATAAGAAGACTAGATCCTTGTCCATTTCTTCTTTAGGCGGTAACTGACCCCTAACAACAACGATGAGTCTGTCAATCTTATCCTCTAACATTTGGTAATAAGCCGTATGAAACTCTACCTGAAACCATATCGACTCAATAAAGTCTTTTGAGAGGACAAGTATAGTACGTTTAGAGTTCTGGACACTATTGACAATATTCCAACTGATCAGATTTCCCGGCAACCAATCCCTCTCATGAATACAGAGCTTAAAATACATTTCATCGCTTTCTGTATTGATTTCATTATTTGTTTGAATTGAATTGTGATTATTAACCGTTAGATTCAATTGAGATTTTTTAAACTCATTTTCGGGAATGATTTGGTCGGAGAGTCCCTCATGAATGGAAGCCCCGGTAGTGTTTTGCATAATCATATTGGCCTGATCATTGACTTTCTCAAGTTTCTCAATAAGACTCATAACAACATCTCTATCAGCACTAGAATATGAAACAAATGCATCGTAAACCTTATCCTCATCTAAATCTTCTTCACTAAAACTCAAACAAATAAAAATGGGATTAAAATGAATATAAATAAAGGCTAATATCGTTTGCTTATTGCGATAGTATAAGACAGACACTATGAAGAGACTAATGGCTAATATTATGCAAATGATAGTCATCGCTAACAAAAGTTTATCGTTTTGTGCCATTTGTAGTATTGGACACAAGACGTCGTCTGGAATTTCAATTATGATTGAACTCGAATTATATTCAATTTGATGACATTTAATGGAATTCAAGTCTCCGATCCTCTCGTGATGACTCGTTAGCCATGATTTGTAATCACGTATTTGGCACACACTTCCCGGGAGGGACTTCTCGTTGTGGCAGTTATAAGGATTGTTTCCTAAATAAAGTTTTGGATCTGCGATAGTGTTATCGTTTAAATGAGAGGCAAATGAATCAAAATTTGTTAAAACACTTAACGGTAGAGAACTTATTTGATTATCTCGTAAAGAGAGGACACGAATCAGAGGTAAAGAACCGTTTTTGAAACTATAAAATTGAGGAATAATGTCTTCGTGTACTACAGATATGCTATTGTTATCGAAATAGATCTCAACAAAAGAGGGTTTTTTTATTTGTTTGTTACTCCAAATAAACATTTGGTTTATTTTCTCGATGTCTTCAATAGAGTTATGTCGCAATTGAAGAACGACACCGTTTATGGTTTCAATGCGAGCGTTTGTGCTCTGATCTAATGATATGTTAGAAAATCGCGATAACACCAACTCTTGCGGTAATGATTTTAAGTCTCTTTTATCGCAATCGATTACCACTGTTTTATCAGTGCTTTGATAAATACAATCACAAGTGAGCGGACATATATTCTTGTCTTCGATTTGACAAATCAATTGGGATAACTCCAACTGATCCAATGTCTGTCCTATCAGTTCATTTGGTTTTTCACACATTAATTCTTCGGATTCAATAAGAAATATACTCTTTCTGTACAATCCTTTTGATGATCGCATCGAATATGTCGATGACTGAGACTTTTTTACATAATTAAGAAATGGTTCTAAAAAACAGTCACAGTTTATAGGATTTTTGTCAAGTTTTATATGCGTTTCCCAAATATTAGTCTTAATAGAGTTATCTCTGGTATGTCGAGTGTGGTCTTTGGTATCACTTTTAAAATCATTAGAGAAATCGAGGGATAATTTGTCGTAAATAATAACGTCTCGAATATCTATTGACGTGAACTTATTAAAACTCAGATCCAAATTAACTACCGGTGCGTTAGAAGAACTAAATACTGGGACTCGAAGTGTTCCTTCAAATGAATTGTTTTTGAGGTCCAGTTCTGCGATATTTAAATATAAACTCCAATTAATTGAAATGAAATCTGAATCGAAATCAGATAAGAGATTGTGAGCCAAATTGACTTTTCGAAGAGTGGGCCCCAAACCAAATGGTATTCTCGTTTGTTTGCTGTTAATTGTTGTCAATTTGTTTTTACTCAAATTAAGTTCTTCGAGATTCTTAAGGGGAAGAAAGAGTTGAGGACTCGTTTCTCGCAACTGATTGAAACCGAAATTTAATTTTCTAAGATTTCTGAGTTGAGTGAACACGTTTTCGTGTAGTTCTTCGATTTCGTTGCCATAAAAGTTGAGTTCAGTTATTTGTGATGAGTTTGAGCTAAAAATATCGCGACTTATTTGTGAGATTTCATTGTAGGAAAAATCGAGTTTTATGAGTCTGGGATTTCCGCTAAACAAACCATTTGTTGTCAGATTAGTTAATATATTACCGCGAATTCTGATTGATTCTAAATTCGGAGCATTTTTGAAGAATGTCTGAGAATTTTTGCTGATTTCTTTCAGATGACAGTCTTCTGCCGTAAAGTTATTCAAAATCTGCAAACCTTTGAGTAAATTCGTGGGAAATGTTTGCAGATTTTTGTTTGAACTGAAGTCTATTGACTTAAGTTGAGTGTTGTGTCGAAAAATATTTTCGGGTAATTTTGATATTAAATTGTTTTTAACGCTTAAATAATTCAAATTTCGCAGATCTTTGAACAGATCTGATGGTAATTCAGTCATTTGGTTGTGCGAGAGGTCAAGGATTTCGAGTCGACTCAAGTTTGCGAAGGCATTCAAATCTAATTTTGAGATTTCATTGTAATATAAATATAACTTTTTTAAGGAATGTCCCGCATATGCAAAACATGCCTTCGGAAGAGTTAATAAATTATTTGAATCTAATTCTAAATATTCTAATTTTGTTAAACCCTTTAACATATCGAACAGAAATCTGGGAACGGATTCCTTTAAAAATGACTTTAATATCAAAACTCTTATATTTGGAAAGTTTTCGGAAAATTGGAATAAATTTTCATAAATAAATGAATTATCAATTTTAGTGTCATTACTCAAAACAGTACCGTTCGATATGTCTGAGTGATTGGTTGCCGTGAAATTCACAAAATCATTGATCAGGAAATTAGATAATTTCAAGTATTCTAAAGGCTCTAAACCGGCCAAAAGGTTATTCAATTGTTTGAGACTAACAGAACTCTTCGACACTATTGATAGCGACCGGACTTTACTTATTTCTGGTGTTTGACTGCCGTCTAAACTATTGTGTGTTTGACTGTTTGAAGATAATTCAGAATTTATTTTAGATGTCTTCGCCTGAATGGATGATACGGATGACGTCCGATGCAATATAACACTTAGTGGTAAAGACTCTGGAAGAGGACAGTTCTCGAAACTGAACGAATCGATTGACTCAATACCAAAACCTAAAATTGGTTTTTGGAAAAATTAAATGTTTTTTGAAATTCCCAACAAAAAAAGTGATGAAAAAAAGTTAAAGATTTATATTATAATAGAATATAATTCAATACAAAAAAGTTAATTGGAGTGTAAAATAGAGCGCAAATTTTCCACGTTTTTTAGCCTCAATTAAAACTTGAAAAACATTTGAAATTACAGAGTAATTCCCAAATTTCACTTTCTTTAGAAACCATTTGAAATTTATATTCAAAATTATTGAAAAAATTTAAAATTCAAGTCACAAATCTTGTCTGTAAGGCACAGGCTTTTGAGGAAAAACGACAACAAAATCATTGGATTTACCCAAAAATCAAATAAGAACTCATCTTTGAAACGTTAATTAAATAAATTAAAAACAATAATTATTTAATTTTATAACTCATAAGTTATGATTAAAAATTTAATTAATTAAATCTCTTATTAATTAGACGCTGACTGTATATTATCTTTTGTCTGATTAAAAGTAGTAAAGAAAGCTTCAGTTCATCCATAAAACCATTGTTGTGACTCAAGTACTTAACAATTAAAGACTTTGCGGTTCTTTAGTTTGTGATCCACTTTTTAATTTGAAATAAATACTAAATCTAATGATTAGATGTAATTGACATGAATTTTGAAATTATTGCTTATATTTTATACTCACGAATATATCGTTTAAAATAACTTTTTATAACAGATTTTGTGTTAAATCAAAATCAAAGCTCATCTCTAGTGAACTGATTTCGAGTACTTTAATATCTGATAAAAATATTTTGATTTCTTATCAATTCATCTGATTTTTTATTAGATTAAGGAATAGTTTCTCACAATTCAAGCATTCAATGGATAACTTTAAACAATGAAAAAATACATATTGAAAGGATGATTGATATGTGAGCTAGTTACTTTTTGTTACTCTATGTTCTTTTTTTGCTACGTTTTCATTATTTCAAAGAAGTTTAAAAAGTATTACAAAATTCATGAGAAACTTCTTTAAAAACTAATTTTAATTTAAAATTTGACTTATTTTTGACTAATGACCTGAAAATGAGGCCTGAATTGGAAGATATGTATAAAAGGTGTGAACCATAAGAGAAATAGCGATTGAAAATAATAATAATATTAATTGCAAATGTTTTGTGACAAATGATGAGAACATTTTATTGTTTCGGTTCAATACTTTGTATCTACGATGAGGTGAATGACGTCCAATGAATGGCATTAATAATATACGAAAAAATATTCAAACATAAAAAAGTGAACAAACACTCTAACATTCCTACCGTTTGACAGAAAGAGAGCTCACAAATCATAGTCAGACATACAATCAATGAATAACTGTATATACTTTACTGAAGTAATCAAATACCGAATAATATGTTTTTCATTATTTGAGACATAAATAACTTTTGAAAACTCTTTTTTGTGTCATTACATTAGAAGTGCGTTACAAACGACAGCCAAACAGAACAACATTTCCCAATATATATGAATAAAAAGTTAATTTATGGCTTTCATTGTGTTCCGCATCGAATATAATATAGAGATTCAAATAATTTTATGGTCAGACAAATAGCAAACATATCTTTATTTCTAACAAAACTTTTGACTGTCGTTTCGCCAAAAAAAAAAGAGGGGAAAAGATTTTCAAATATATTTAAGAGAATTGAGTCAAACCTTGGAATATCGCCGGTCTAAATGCTGGCACACCATTATCGCAGGTAATTTTAATTTGATGCCCAATTTCATAACGAATAAAAAATGAGTAAGGCACTACATGGTAATCTTCGTTCACATCTTTGGATGGTTCACTATAGCAGGTGAGTTCCCACCCGCCCTCTTGTATTTGACTGCAGTCACAATTTGACTCATTGTCTGTTTGTGTGACCACTAATGAGTTGATGAGTTGAGCGGACGGACAGTTAGCGAAACAATGGATGAAACAGTTGTTTAAAATATCACTTATTATTAAAAACAATAAAATAACAAAAAATTGTTGAAAAGTTGAGAAAATTCCACTAATTTTGAGTAGTTTTCGTTTAAACATTATTTCATTTATGCTTTGAATTTGAGTTTATTTTTGAGCGTTTATTCCGATGTTCGGAGTATTGCAACGGAATGTCCACAATATAAGCTAATAGTGGGTCAACCACTCCAACTCTCGGGTCAATGCATCCAATTTAGGGTCTCTTTTGAATTGAAATTCATTTTACTTCTCGTCATTCACTTTATATTTCATTAAACGATAAAATTTTAAAACATTTGAAAACATTTAATAAAAGATTTGCGAAAGTATTCAACAAAAACAAAACTCAATAATAAAATCCTTTTGAAAACTTTTACACTGAATATAGAAATTCATAACTTTTTTATAAAAATTCAAATAAAAACTCTTTATATAGTTTTTAAGGCATTTTAAGAGAAAATTTCAAAAACTTATCGCTCGAAGTATTGGCACAAATAGTGCTTTAAAATCAATGTTTTGTTTGTTTCTTATGACTCTCGACAACGAAATAAGGCGCAGATCAGAGCCACTGCTTCGGGGCATTCAGTTTTGGCTCAGTTAAGGTTTTCTTCGCCATTCATTGGAGTCACTGTAGGACTACTTTCGAAACAGTGTTATCCAATTGCAACCGAAGGGAATCCCATAATTCAAGCGATTCACTCAAAAATGAGCATGCTCCTTTTAGTGCTCCTTTTAATTGCCCGTCAGCACCACAACAAGTGTCATATTATTTCTGAGAGCCTAATATACAACTTTTAAATAACTAATTTTGCATTCATTCCACGACTATGACTACTCTCTAACTCTAAAATAGTAATGACCATGCTTAATTTCTTTTTTATATCAAAACCGGTTTTCAGTTTAGTTTCATATCATCTGAGTATTAATCGATGAAATTTCCAGAATTTATGTCGTCATTACTGCGACTTTTGTCGTCTCATTTTCAATAGGAATCAGGTTTTGGTAAAAATAGACGGAATTTTGAGATTTAAGTCTTAAATCTTATCAAAGAAATCGAAAATAAATTTATTTAATGAAAGATAAAAACTTTTGGAGTTTTCAAGAATTTTCCAAAAGTTTTGACCAAAAAGTAGTTCAATAGTACTGCCATCTATTGACTCAACACTTCATTATTAGGAAATGTTTAAAATTTGGTTTCATTTCAATCGAATATTTGAGACTTTTTATGTCTTATAAATAAAGAGATTTATACGAATTGTCACTAAAATAAAAGGTAAATGTTTTGTTCAAAATATACCATATTTTACACAAAAAGCGTTTCATTTCATATAAAGTCGTCAATTATAACAAAAATAATTAAATTAACGCTCACTTCATATGATTTAAACATAATTTAATTTCAAATTTTTTTAAAAAAAAAGAGTTAATATAAATATATTAATATAATAACAAATATTTAAGTTTTTTTTCTTAACATAATTAATATAATTTTGATTGACATTCAATAGAGTGGTAAGAGTTGGTTACTGTTAGTAATGGTAACATGGTCATTTATTGTTTTGATAATTTAGGTGTGAATTTAAGTCAAATATGAAGTAAAATGACGTTTTATTTATCGTTTGTTTGTCTTTTGGATAAATAAAACAAATTAACACAAAAACTGATCGTTTGAACCATTAATTGTTTGCAATACAATGAGTCGCAACACTGAAGAAAGGGAACCACTTCTTGGGGCTCATCAAACAGTGAGCGTCGGGCCCTCTTCGTGGTCCGGTTATCCCTCTGAGAGGCCACCGATAGTCGGCGAAGACCAATATGAGGTCCACTCTGAGGCTCAGCCCTCGACGTCGAGCTTTAAAGATAACGAACAGTCATCTCATCGATGTATGTCTTTGTCTTCAATTTGTTATAATTTGTAATAATTTTCATTAATTTCTGATACAAATGCAGTTCAGAGTCCGGCCTATACCGAGTCATATGTAACGGTGCCGGCCATAGGACCGGACGAATTGCCGCCCCCTTATAGCTCAGCCATGTCTAATGGAATGCCAGTTATAGTGGGCTGTCGTGTCTGCGGTTCAATGATTGATATCAGCGGTAAAAGAGAACAACACGTCGTTAAATGTGATAATTGTAACGAAGCGACAGTCAGTTAACCCTTAAAATACATTAAATAAATGCTTATAAAATGTCTTAACAGCCCATCAAAAGTGCGCCGACAGGAAAGAAGTACGTCCGCTGTCCCTGCAATTGTCTTCTTGTATGTAAAGCAAGTGCTCAACGGATAGCCTGTCCGCGACCGCAATGGTATAAAAGTAATTTGTCATTAATTAACTAAAATATTGATTTCATCAGCAAAAGAATTATTACATTATCGACAAACCCAACGATGGCTAACACTAACAGTTCTGCGATGACACCCATTCCTGGTATGTGTCGCGTTATATGTGGTCACTGTCGGGAGTCGTTCCTCTTTAATACCCTACAAAACAACTTAGCGCGATGTCCGCACTGTCGCAAATTGTCTTCTGTGGGCCGAGACTTCGCCCGAACGCGAGGCGTCCTTTTCTTGATATTAGGGCTCATATTTCTGATCATTTCTTTGGGTGTTATTCTCGGGACTCTCTCTGCGGTTAATACTGGATCTCGAGGTCTGATCGCTTTAGACGTCTTATTTTCAGTAATTTGTTTCCTATTATTGGTTCGTTCGATACACTACTTATCGATGAAAACGAGTCTAATCGACACCATTTGAGACACCATTCGATGCCATAACAATAGTTTCTTTAATTCTTATATAAGTTTTTAGATCTTAATTAGTCTTAAATTTAATTTTCAAGACTCGATTGTCATTCCGATAACCATTCGGTTCAATAATTTTTAATTAAATTGTTATCAAAATATTTCAAATATTAGTTAATATTTGTAATCATTTAAATGTTTAGAATCGTTTGGTTTAACTTTGAGTCTAATATTGGGTTCATTTATACGATAATTCGATTTTAATTTGAAATTTGGTAAATGTTTTTGTTTACAAAACTGATTGAATTATCGGTTTTTATCGTTTTAATCACTTTATGGGTCAGTCTTCTGATAACAATGTTTGCCACTATTGGCCGACATTTTAAATTTAAATGATTTCGAGAATCTCTAATAAGTGCTCATTAATTGTCAAAACTTAACCAAAAATCTAAAGTATTCAGAGTTTTGTTTTCAAAAGTAAATACTAATAAGTTTTTAAGTAATCAAAAGACACTAAAAGTGTTAAAATTAATTGAATTGAAGTTTAGATTATTTTTATTCATTTTAAAAGTTTGATGTAATTATAGTTGAATTTAATCAGATTTAGTTATTAATCACTAATTCAATATTTAGTGACGTTTTGTTGATATCACTATAAAGTGGTTTTTTTAGTCAAATCATTGATTGCTTTTATTTTTTTACCAAAAGTTGAATAATAATTACATTTAAAACCTGAATAAATATACTTTAAAAATATTATTAGAGCAAATCAATCTTGCTACTTTATTATATTCATGGAAAGTCTTCTTTGGATATCAATCAACATTTCATTACTATAAAGAATTAATCATTGAATTAATGGTTGGAATAAAAATATAAAATTGAATGTATTTTAATCTCGAAATGAATGGAAACCGATTCGCAATAATTTTAAAATTGAGTCACAATTTATTATAATTTATTTTTAAATCGGTTTATGCGGTCTTTTGATTATTCCAATGGCTCTGAGCTGTCGGACGACAACTGGGGTCAGAATAACAGTTGCGGTAACTCTAAAAGGCATAATCATTTTGTGTAGAGCATAGGCAACAGCGAAAGTACCGGAACCGGCCATCACTTTAGTGACAGCATCTCCAAAGCGGTCCATATTTATATAAGACGTTATATCAAAACCAAAATAAATGAGACAATAGAAGACTCCCAAAGATGTCAACGAAAGAACAATATGTAAGACAACTGCAGTCGTGCCGTAGTTTTGAAAGACTCGTTTCAGTCTTTCCATATGAGTTAGTCGGGGCTCGTCATCAACATATGATGCTTTGACCGGATCGGGTCTTTTGCCACTCTTTTGAGTCAAAAATCTAATTTGATTGAAATGATTGAAACCAATTGTTTTATTCATATTAATAGTAATATTGGTTTGAGTCGAAGAATAACATGATATTAATGTTACAAATCGTTGATTAAATGTCAATAAATTCCTCTTTGAATAAATTTTGTGAATACTTTGTAAAACCGATGTCTTTGAAGACAACATTTTTAAAAGGATATAAAATATAAACAAAACGTCACAACTTTTTACAAATTCAGTCCTGAGATGTCTCTCACTTTAAATGTTTAGGAATTTAAGTCAAGAATTGATTTCAATTATTGATATTAGACTTAAAGAATCGATGAAATCATTGGAACTGATTTTTGAAAATAATTTCAGATATAAGACATAAATGATAAGACATAAGACATTGACCACAAAATTAGTTAAAGAAATGCAAACAACAAAAACAGAAAAAAAATTAAAAATAAGGTTTTGATGAATGACTTAAATGTTTTGATTAAAAGAAAATGTTATGAGACTTATATTAAAAGGTTTAATAAACGATCGTTTTATTAATTGGTCACAAAAAGATAATTTTGCTTTTTATTTACCTCAACATAAATACAATTTTAATAAACAGCTAAAGAGTTCACTGAATTTGAAGCGAATAAATAGAATTTTTTTGGAGTTTTGATTAGAGTTTGATTTGTTTGTTGTTTTGTCTTTACGTTATAATCAATTAGAAGAAGAGATGCCATCAATTCATTAAATTTGTTTTTGTTTTGTTTGATTGAATCGAATCTTAATCTAAATTTTAGTTTAAAAGCGATTATATTCTTTGAAAAGCGTTTAAAGTTAAAGATGTGAATCATTTGAACTGAAGTTCTCATAATTTGTTTAATACATTATATTTGGAATCAGAATTGGATTAATTAGTTATTCAGTTGAGGTGTCGGCCCGTTTGGCAACACTGGAGTGCATTACTCGCCATAATTGAGGCCACATATGAATCACTGAATTAAATTGTGATTATTTTGTCGATAATAATGGTTGGAATACTAATACGTAGGCTTTGGGCAGATATGATGTGATCTGCGATTTACTGTTGACTCAAATGAGGAAAAATATAATTATTGCAGAAAATCGCGATTTGAATACATCGCTGCCAGAAATGAAAACTTGCTTTTAATGCTTTGCAACACTTTTTTTAACTGAAGACTCAGATCTTTTTCATCAGAAAAGGAGGCTTTCATTTAGATTTGTGTTGGATGTGATGCTGAGTCGTGAGTCGGCCTTCCAGTGAATACAATATTATGTCTGCCGGCGTTTTCCAAAAGTTTTCACGTTTTAGTTTTTTAAGACCTCACCCGAAATTGTGCCCAAAGCTATCAAGGCTTCCATACTCGCTATGCTTCCAATGCTTCCAATATAAAACTGTTCAGAAGTTTTATTTACGAAATTCAATGCTGAGTAGAGTACAGCTGTTAGTCGTGCTTCTAATGCATTTCTCGATAGAATACAGCCTCTCTCTCTTTCTCTCTCTGGTATAGCTTTAGGCAAAAATCCAATTCAGTATTATTCCAATGGATTTACTAAAAGCTTCTATTCGTTTGATTCTCTCTATTTTCTGCCCACAAGGAAAAGCTCTGAACAAATGCACACAACGTTTATAAGTTATAATTTCTATTGGGATCACCAAGTAGTCATCTTAGCCTCCGGCAACTGCAAACAGTCGCCATATATTCACTTCACATTTTTAAGTAAAACATTTAAGATATTAATTCTAATTTCATTTATTAAAACTCTTTTCTGTTTAAAATTTTTATCTTAAATTCAAACTATTTTCTGATATTCTGTTAACAAAATGAGTGTTGAATCCAAAGCATAAGTTTCGTTGAATCACTGATTTATGTATCTATGCCTCACTCCTCACTCACCACAAATTTGGGTGGAATTGAAGAATGCGTTCGACCATACTTTCCATTAATTTGTTATCTCTCATATAATTAGCTAAATTGGGTTCAGCGCAAAGTAGGAATACTACCTTGGTACTCCTATTAACGCTTATAAGAACCTGAAAAGGTTGGCGAACGGGTACCGCACATCAAATTAAATAAAAGATTAAATACAAAATACATATAAATAACTAAAACTGATTTCTTGTGTCTGTCGTCGGAGTAAGAGATAACCGATGGAAGAGTGAAAACATAAAACCAACGATAGATTCGTATTGAGATCAGACCTTAGTTTTAGTGCCAAATCTTTGATAATAATATCCGATATAATGAAATGTTAGGAAACGGAGAAAAGGGAGGGCATGAATGCATTGACTCGCTATTTGCAACGGATTAAACTGTTTTCAAGAAAGAATTCAATTGAAACTCAGATGAAGGTCTTGTAGACTAATTGTATATTTGAGTTAATCCTCAATTTGTATGATTCGGTTCTGACATAATTTCAAAGATTATATATAAGATAATTATTGAGGAGAAGAAGACTTTCTTTCGATTGTTTGAAATATGATATAATCGGAAACATGTTTTATGAAGAATAGTTGTGAACTACTTTTGTGAGGATTACTCTTTGAATTGAATTTGTGAGAAGAGCTGCGAATAAACATTCTTTTGAATAGGGATTCAATTCAGTTATTGCCTTTATTCCATTCTCAACAGGGGATCCCGGATTCGTTGTCCCACCCTTTAGAGAGGTAATACCCGCCAGCGATTTCCAGTGTTTTTATCTCTAAGGCTCTGATCTGTCTTTGATATAATGGATAGCATCTCCTAATTAAGATACTGTGATCTATGAATTCAAACTATTTCTGTTTAATAAATCAATTGAGAAATTCTTTCTTAAATATCAAATTAATTATGAAATACTTATTTAGAATTGATTTCAAGTATACCATAAGAGAAGTGCTTTTTTTGTTTGAGTCATGTGAGCCATTGATGCCAACCAGAGCTCATCATACTCTCATAGTTTGAGGGCAATACTGATAAATATTCTGCTTTCCATTAAAATATAATGAAGTTTTTATAGATTTCTTATTTATTTCTTTTTTTTCGATACAAATTTGACATTTTATAGGAAAATCACAATATATTTGGGTTAGGAATCGAACCAAATAATAATTGTATATATTATTCAATAAATATATTACATATAAATCAAAACAATTTTAATTCTTTCCAATCAAATCAAATAATTATTTGACACATTTATAAGGAGGGAATGCCATCAAATATTTTCTATAATACAGTTTATGGCACTTATATTCAACTCTGAAATTATTTTATTGTTTTGTAAATAAATTTATAATAATTGGAAAAAATATATGAGTTTTTAAAAGTTAGTATTATTGATGACTTAACTTTGTTTTAGTAAACTTTTAAGGTATAAAAAGAGGATTTTGTCGGAAAATTCATCAAAATGTTATTGAGTTGACTGAAGGTAATTCACTAAAGCAATCAGAACTCATGGAATTTAGACGAAAAGAAATAAAATTTTATCGCAGTTTCGAGTGATTTGTTACGAAAATGTGAAAAACTTGTATTCAATGTCTCATTATTTTCAAGTCTTTGAATATTTTGTACAACAAATGAATATATTTTTAGTTGTAATTTAAAAGGAAATAAAACGCTTTTGCAATGATTGATAAATTCAAGGATTGGGATGAAGTAACTCAACCCCAACTCAACCCCTCACTGATTAAAAAATAGGTTTTCAATGATTGAGAAAAATTTGTTCTCTTTTTGTTTAAAACTGTTTTCTATTCAAAGTCTTAAATATTTCAAATGAAATGTTGAAAACAAAAAATAAAATACAAAACTATTAAAATTTATGATTAACTGAAAGAAATCTAATCTATTTTAAACAAATTTACATTAATTTTAAATTATAAAAAGAGATCAAAAACTTATTAAAGTTTGAATATTCAAAATCTATTCATCTATTTTTCTACAGATTTTACAAAAAAATTGTCGAAATATTCTTCAATTTTAAACTTAATTTCTAATAATTTCCACAATTTTTTTCTAATGAAATACAAAACACTTATTTTTATCGAAATATTAATTTTATAAACAATAGAGAAATGGAAATGACTTATGATTTATCTTCTAAAGCGGTAAATACTTTCGGCCCAATAAGTACTCAGAAAACTGTTGGCCCTCAACTCCTCCACCATTAGATGCCATAATTCTAAAGCCATTGTTTAATAATCTGGTGATCGTTTGTAAAGAATTGAGTTTACAGTAACCGTTGAGAGGGAAGCGAATGACATGTTTAGCGTCTTGATTCCAGGCCACTCCACTCCTGGAATCCATCAATGTTTGACTTATTTCCGGAAACACTTCTTCGATTAGATTTCGTTCTCCACTAATACAGACTCTTTCGCCTAATTCTGGACTTATATTGAGAGCCAAACACTGAAAACCCGTCTCATTCTCGTGATTACCAGAAGTTGGAGAATCAGAGGAACAGTTATGAAGACAATTGCGGCCATTATTTAAGTAATATTTGTTTGCGATATTTCTATTTTTGGTGCTATAATTATGAGGAAATACATTACTGTTTGGAGATGTGCTACGACTGCAACAATTGGATCCATTGTTCCTCTCTTTCTTCATTTGTTCCAATAACCTGTTAGTCAATCATCGCATCGATTAATAGTTTTTACTATCTTTTGATGAATACATTGGATTCAAAATATAATTAAAGCTTAAACTTATTTCTCAATATTCAGTTCAATCACTTTTCATAAAATTTTTCAAATCATTAATTTTCAAATGTTTTAAAACTTGCGATTAAATCCTTTTCTTAAATGCAATTTATTTTTGTTGTCATTTCTGTCACTCAAATAGAAAAATGGTTTTTTAAAATAAACCGATTCTTTTGGATTTAGTTTTTTCGTTGTTTTTATTTTTCATACAAACATATACTGAAACCTATACTAAAGCTGTCAAATGCTCTTAAATTTTGACTTCTTTCAGACCTGTCTTTTTGCTACTAAACTGGAAATCGATGACAATTAAAGCGAAAAACAGTTTTATTTATATTAAAGCCCACTATTTGTTGTCGTTAGCAATCGATGACTGCTAATTAGTTTTTAATAGTTTACATAATATGAGTTCCACTCATCTCAAGGACATTAATTGCAAACTTTAATTGAGTTTAATTTGATTTTATTTTGATTTCTACAAATCAATACTCAAATAAATGATAACTTATTTGATTCCAATTTTATATTTATTTATAGTAATGTCTCAAAGATTCCAATAATTCTCAACTGAAAGCTCATAAAAGAGAGATAAAATAAATATGGTGTGACCAAGAATACCAAATTGACTAGCTCTATTTGGCTCATTCTGGTTGTTTTGACTGAAACCTAGCTCAGACTTTGCTCATCTGTTCAATGTCTCATTGGCTCAATGTCTTAATAGCCCGGAGTTATATTCGAGTTAATCAAATCATAATTCTTTTCACAGCTCTAGAAAAAAGGGTTAAATATTACGAACACTTTTGACAACAAATTTCTAGAATTGCTTTTTCGGTGATTAAATTGATTGAAATCAAGATATGTTCACTCAATTGAGGATTGGGTTCAACTACTGTTCCCGACTTTTCGAGAATTTATGAGACCATCAATTGATTTAAAGCAATGGCCCGAAGCCATAGTCGAAGCCATAGTCAAAGCTATAGTCAAAGTTATAGACAATATTATATAAAAATTCAGCAAAAATTTTTAATTTGCTTTTGAGTCCATCTTTTAATCATTTGAGTGAAACGACTAATAAATAGTTGTGACAAAAGATCTAATTATCAATTGAGTGGTTCATTGAGTGGTCAAACGTGTAATCATCAACTTTTCATTGAAATCAATAACAGACACGAAATCACTTAATTAAAAAGCGATAAATTAAGACTATTTAGTCTTTACCTGAGAAGTGCCGGAATGTCGTAAAACTTTGCTTCTTCGTAGAGGAGATCCAATTCCGTAAAGTTGTCGGGAATGACCAGGGAGTTAGTCCTCAAGAAGTTGAGGATATGGCGAAACATTTTGCCGTCTCTATCGATAAAGTAATGCTGTTTAAGACTATCCAATACTATAGGAATGGATCCATTGAAAAGTCGCGCCAAACGGCTCTCTGGATGTCTGCCATTCAATAACAAGAAGTTAATTATGGATCATATCTTCTCTTTAATGGTTAATATGGTTTATGGTTAAAATGGTGAAAATCAGTACTTCGTTAGTGTTTCCAACGAAGAGGTATAAATAGCTCCGCCGACATCGATATGGACGGGAGCCGTATATCTGGAAGCGGCCGCAACGCACGGAATACCAGATATCTTGTGGTTATAGTTTGCAGTCGGAGAGGTTCGGGCCGGAGAAGAATTGCCCGAAAGGCAGTGGTCGACACTTCCGACTGACGGAACGCCACCAGAAATGGCACTCATTCTCTCTTTTTAGACCAAAAGGCCTTCAAATCAAAGGAAAACAGTTTTGAGGAAAACTTTAATAATTTTCAAATAATTTCAACAAAATTAGAATCAATTCGTATATAATTCTGAGTTTTGGACACAAAATAAGAGAATTTCATTTTCACTGATGTCTTCAATAATCAAAAGTTGGGATCAAATGACTGCAGAGAATTCTCGACACAAATGAAGGCCTCGGAGTCGGACTCAACCAAATATTGAATATAAGCCCCGGGCCATCTCTCAGAGCACATCACAAACTGTTTGAACAGTTCTACGAGTGACGCACAGCCTCACAACCAATCCCTCTCTCAATCTAAACTCCAGTACAGTTGGGTTGGGTTACGACCCACTCAACCAACAAAATACAAACTCAGCGCTCAAAACAACATTCGGTTAAATCTTAATATAAAAACGCAACAAAAAGTACCCAAACTCTCAACAACTGAATCAAAAACAATTGAAATTAAAGCCAAACAAATAAATCTCATATCAAATGTAAAATATTTACAAAACATTCAAAATTTTAACAAATAATCCAAAACTGTTTTAAATTGAAATACAGTCAGTCATCAAAAATTCTAACCAACAGTAGTTTAGGGAAATCGCCTAAAATTATAGATTAGATACAATTTTTGAATGAAAATTGAATTATATATTAAAGTATTGAATAATAATCGAATTACTTTCAATCATTTCTACTAAAATTTTTGATAGTTTGCGGTAATTTAGATAAATTTTTCAAAAATATGTCTATAAATCTAATAGTGTAGTGATAATTAAAATGGGTATAAACCTTGTTTTAGTGTGATTTTGTAATAACAGCGAAAGTGCTGACATTCAGTATTTCTCAAATGAATTACTGTAGTTATTGTAATGTTTTTCCAAAGAGTGACACGTCTTGAGATGTTTTGATGTTTCTATAGTTATGTTTTTGTTTTGTTTTATTTGATTTGATTAAAACCAAATTATGGAAAATCTGGATATCATTACTATCTTCTCAGACTATAAACAGTGTTGTCTTCAGAGGATAAAACCAAATGAAGACACAGAGGTTTGTCTTAATTAAAATTATAAAACCAAATGTCTCTCAATTTGTTTTTTTTGTCAACATTTTTAAACCCTTTTTTTTTAATTTTCAGTCAAATGAGTCAAAGATGGTATTTATGGAGACAACTATCGAAGAACTCTTAGACCAAAACGAATCACTTATTCAGACAATTATCGAATTACAAAAAGAGGCCAAAAATAGATGTCTTGAAATGGATAAGAGGTTGGCGTTGAGTGCAAACAAAACAGGTCTCACTCTTCAAGAGATGACATACTTTCCAACACTTTTTGACTTTATATGTATTTTACAGAAGAAGTAGTTCTGGCGCTAAACAAATATGAAAAAGACATTAAAGCTATTGTCAACACTCGGGTGTCGGCCATCGAAGCAGCGGATCTGATTGAAGAACTGAATTCTCATATCTGTGCCGTTGAAATTGAAAACAATTATCTTCGCGAACAAAACGATAATCTCAAACATGATTTGAGTTCTTTAATCGAATTAATCAAAAGACGAATTGCGGAACAAAACCACACAAATGAAGACAATCACAGATCAGAATCAGAGAAATGTCTCACTTTTTGTGATGTCGATCCCGAAGACATTTTCGGTCCGATTGAGGCCATAACTACTGCAAACGGGTGTTGTGTCGATGAGTGCGTTCAGGTCCAGACCAATGATAACTACATTTGCAGCGATCGGTCGCTCTCGCGATGCAGTTCTGTCTCAAATCCGAATAAGTTTTTAATGGAGGAAAAGGAAGTTCTCATAAATAAACTTCAGGAACACTTACAGACAATCATTAAAGAACTCGAATTAAAAGATGAGGCGCTTAAGAACTTAGAGATTAAATTGAATTCAAACCGAAAAGAAAATTCATTTTTGAGACAAAAATTAGAAGAATTGAACCGAACATATGATGACTGCGAATCTAAACTACAAGAAGCCATCGATAGGGTGTCGACACTCAATGAACACAAGAGGTCTTTAATGACTCAATTGGACGATGAAATCGAACAGAGAATCAAATTCAAAGATGAATTGAAATCATTGACCACAAGATTACTGGAAAACATGAAAACAGTGGAACAGCAATCGATAACAATTCAACACTTGAGGGAAGCGATTGTCTCAAAATCAAAATCTGATTCCACACAATTAAATGGCATATCATTCAACTCTAGTCCACAGCATTTATAAACTAAACGTTAAAACATTTTGTGATCCAAACTTTCAAATCAAAGCAATTAATATATCGACAAACAGTTGAGAAATGCATTAATAATATGTTATTGTTTTTTGTTAACCAAAGTTACTATAAGTTAATCTTTTATTTTATTATTACTTTAATTCGTTATAGAAATGTATTTTTATTCATTCAGAGAAAAAGAGGCAATTATTTACTCAAATATTATTTTTTGGTCAATTATTTGATGGTATTTACGTTTTTTGTCATTTTTTGCCAAATTATTTATGATTTAATTTACAAATTGATTGATACAAATGTCAATTAAAATCAAATAATTTAATTTAATTAAATTAATTGTGATTTTCTTGAAATGTATTTATTTATTTTGAGTACAAATTTGCAAAAAATCAAATAAACCGGTCTTTTGGTCGACTTTTTTCTTCTTATTACTACTCAAAAGATTTTTTAAAATCTTTTTCTGTTTAATACTATTGGACTCAATGGGAGTCTTTGAGAACGAATTGTTTGGTCTATTCTTCGGAGTATTCTTCAGACTTAATGGTGTTTCAACTGATTTCATATCGATTTTGTTGTCTCTTTTGGGAGTTTTAATGACTTTTTTCTTAAATGGTTTAGAAATGCCATCAAATCTATTAATATGTTTGCATACAATACAACTTCCAATCAATTCATTTGATTTACTCTGAGATGAGTTCTGTTTAGACCTCTTTTTCGGTTTAATCCTTCGTTTCGTTAATTGTGACAAACATTTAAGACAATGATTTGGTTCAGAAATCAAATATTTAATATTTGTTTTGTCGGTATTGAAGACATTCAATCGTCTTATGATTTGTTGTCTGTAATAAATGGCACTCTTTTCGCTCAAATCATTGGTGACAATACTTTCCACTTGTTTTAAGTAATTAATGCTTTTGTTGTTAAGAAATTGATTGAAATCATTGGAATTCATTGAATTAAATTTAAAAAATTTAATACAAAAACTACAGAAAAATCCCTTTAGAAAAGGCTTTAAATGTTTACAAAAGCCTTAAAAGTGTAGAGAAAGTCCAAAAGATGTCACTCTTTAGTCTCAACTAAATTAGGTTTTAATCAAATTAATTGTAAGTAAATTATTGTCCTTCAAATGATTACTAACTCTAATAAAATAATTGTTATTAACTTTGGCTCTAATTTAGACTAATTGACTCAAATTATTTAACGATCACTTCATTTATTTTTATAGTTTTAGCCAAAAGTTTGTGCATTTAGTCATTACTTTAATCATCTTTTTTTTATTATCGTATAATTAATTATCATTTAATTATAGAAACCAGAAATTATGAAACCATTGCTTAAAGTGGTTATTATCAAAGCATACAAAATGCCGACCAATCAGTTGATTATATGATAAATATCTAAAAAAGGGTTCACTTGACTTAAACTCAAGCAATTATTGGTGTTTTGATAATTCATTCAAATCCTAATTTGAAATATTATTTTTGAATAAGTTTTTTGAAATTGTGTTCTATTTTAGTAGTTTTGATGAGTTGTTTAACTCGTTTTAACATAGTTGTCATTCATTTATATTACATTTATATATTAACTAAATTATTAAAATTTGAATTAAACTAAAGCCAAACCCAAATAAAAGCGATACACAAAAATGAGCATGCTTACTTCTCCAGTTAAATCTTCCCGTATAACATTTATCCCAA
>JAQFZL010000087.1:0-24530 GCA_034695685.1 Galumna lanceata
CTCTCCCTCTCCCTCTCCCTCTCTCTCTCTCTCTCTCTCTCTCCCCCTCCCTGATTCTGTGCTTAAACCTCTTTCAGCCCCAACACTGAACTCAATGACATAAAAGTGAAATAATAAGAAATATAACTCTATATATATCTATATATCAAAAACTCATTTCCGTTCTGGAAATGAATAAAAAAAGCGAAAAAAAAACGCTAAAAGAAGTAAAACCTTTTCTTTTGCATAATTAAATTGAAATGAATTATAAATTATATATCATTGGGTATAACATAGACATAGAGATTGGGTTTACAACAGAATCATAAATAGTTGTGAAAGTATTGTACGTGACTTGAAAACTAAGTCACCACCACTTCTATATTTTGGCCAACTTTTCAAACAAATTATAAGTGCATTTTCGAGTAATACAGAAGTAGTGTACCGACAGTCACACTATGGATAAGATTTAAAACAATTTTTAATTTAAAACACTTTTCTTTTGAGATTCGTATCCATTAATAGAAGTGTTTAAAAGAGAAAACATTGAAACGAAATAATAGTTTTTTGAATATAATAGAGATTTAATCAAAAGAAAATTAATTTATAATTAATTTTTATCAGGAATTCTCTCTTCACTGAATTTGAATAATTTATTTGATAAAAGCCTTGAATTTCTTTTTGGTTTTGATTTTCACAAATAATAAGTTATTAAGTTTCAAATTGTCTCCGATTATTGTTTATGAATTGGAAATTGCATTTTAACCGAAATTGTTTTGGGGTATTTTCCAAGTTAATAGATGCTGTGCGAGTCTAAAGTAGGCGTTTTATAGCACTAAATGTTTACTCTTAAAGCCGAGACACGCGACGACACATTCACGAGCGCTCAGCACTAATGCTAACACCAATGCATTCACTTAACACTACTGTAGGTTTTAGTCATAAAGTTTGGGCCTTAACGGTGGGCACATCATTATAGTCGGTCTGCAAAGAATACATTTAAGGCTTCTTTTATCTTAACTTTTCCTTTGGTTGTGATCTCTTAAAATACATACCAAATAAAAAATGAAATAATTTGTCCGATGATCGCAGACATGCCAGTGATGGCAGACACGCAACAATTAATAATGACTTTCCCTCTTAACCAGTGTTCAAGCAATGCCTCAATTCGTCAATTAGCAGACCTTTTCATAGCTCACCCCCACTGATGGACTGTTGGCTCATTAAACAGTGAATATTTGCTAGAGTTTGACAAATTTAGTTACTTTTTCGACCCGTTTTTTAGTTAATTATGATTACTCTCTGAAAATATTTTCAGAGAAAACATTTTTAAGACTTATTCTGTTTTGAACTTTTAATATGAACTGAGTTTGTGATAATTAAAGGTTAATTTGAGTTATTCTCTCGTTTATATCCGTGAGAAACGGTTCAGTGCTATACTAATATCACTGGCAGAGGTAAGAACCACACAGAATAAGAAGTAATATCTTTTTAAACAGAAGTTTCTTAAACTCCTTTTTGTAAAAACTATTAGAAATAAATTTTAAGGAAAAAATATTATTATTATTTTGAACTAAAAATAAAGGAATTCATTCTGAACTTAACCGGAATAAACGACTGTCGATATCGGAGTCAATAATAATTTACTGGAAAATAATAATTGAAATTTGAGCCACAATTAGTATATAAGAGAGAAAAACTAATTTCATAACTAATTATTTGCATCTTCTTTGGTAAGAGACTCGCAATGGGTGGCCGGACAGCCATCGGGGGAGAGAAAGAGAGAGACCTGAATAAACTGTCGACTCAATACAGTTTGATTGCCTTTTGGTCTGAGAAATCAGTGCCAAAAATATAAATTGTGCAAGGTAAGTATATTAAAGGAATTTGATATATATTAAAAACAAGTTGAGCTCAGATTCATAAATAAAATGATGAGATATCTTATGGGTAATGATGTGGTCGAACAACATTGTAAACAATAATTTTGAAGTTCGTGTAATGAAAAGTCTTTCTCTTAGTTTTATTCTCTGTCTGTGATTACAAAATAAGCAAAACTACTAACAAGTAGTGCAACGAACAAAACAAAAAATTAGTGCACTTGTGATCATCACCACAAGTAATGCCATTTCTGTCTGAGTAAATACATCACTGATTATCTGCCGTTTAACTCTTGGCAATAGTTAAGGACATTGTCTTCAACTGTTTTAAGAATTGGATATAATTTAGATAATGAAAAGAAATGAATAAAAATGAATGACATTAATAGCAATAACTTAAACACTGAAACAGATTTTGTTGAATACATTTTATAGCTTCAGAAGAGAATATAAATATAATTGTGTTGTTATGTCACTCACAATATGTAAGGAAAAAAAGAGAAGTTGTGTCTAATAATGTCTAATAATTTTTGCCTTTTTCTCTCCCAAAAAATTGGAACTCATAATAGCGTAACTACTCTTATAGTTGTCTATGTTTTGAGTTAACGACCTCTTTCTGGACATGAGCTGCAATTCTGACTCTCAAAAACTGAAATACTTAAATCACTGCAGAGTTTCAACATTTCAAACGTTGAAAAGTTGGCCATATTTTTGTTCATCTCTTAAGAGATTGAAATTCTCTCTTCGGCTTAATTTTGACTCAAAAGAAGAACAGAAATAATCATATTTTTTACGAATAGAGAGAAACATACCTCTCATATACAATCTATTAATAACATGAATTCAATTCATCATTCATTCAGTGATAAACAATTTATTTTTCAATATTTGTTATCAAATATTAATCAAATCTAAAATTAAACGTTAAAATTGAATCACAAAAAAATTGTTTAGAAAAAAAATTAATGATATTTTGTTGCATCGATTCTCTATTAATGGGAGTAATGGTCAGAAAATTCAGTTTTTGCGGTAATGATGACCCGTTTACTTACATTCCAACTAATATAAGGCGCTTCAGCAATAAATTTAATTTTTTGAGCAAGATTCTTTTAAGCATTAAAGTGAACTATAACAGGCTTAAGTCACTAATCTTGTAAATGTGCTGATGATTACCGCTAATAATTAATAGCTATGAAAAAGAGTAATATTCAAAAAGACACTTACCTTGGAAATAGCTTTTTGTCCTCAGATAGGAGACGCTTAGCCTTAGAATTGACAATTTATCAAGTTTAGATAAAACACTTTGTTCGTATGGCAAAAGACTGGCCAACATATCGAGTTCGGAGTTGAGCCGTTCTCTGTGTCTTTTAGACGGATTAGATTTTGTTTGTCCGTCCTTTGGCTGAACACGAATGCTATCGGATTAAGATTTGAGTCAATTTTCAATGATATGTATTAATACATATTTTCAATGAATAATAAAATTTAATTTGAATTTCTGTGCAAACAAATGGGTGGCCATCAGACCATACAATCGATCTATTGTCAGCTCTTCTCTAAAAATGGATTTGAAAACTTATGGTCTAATAGTTTATATTATCGATCAGTTCTAACATTCAATGCAAACGTTTATATTTTCAATAAGTCTATTGTATTTACATTTCTTTCAAACAGTGTTTTGCAAAAGAGAGCATTTCTCACAAAATAATTAAATAAAAGTAAAATTTTCAACAGAATTACAGGAAAAAAAATAGTGGTTTCGGAGAATATCAGGTGTTATTTAACATGAAATTATACCTTGGTGGTGAGAAAGTACATTCTCAAATTAATCATATTTAGTGGGAATTTCTTCTAAATTAATTAAATTTAAAGATTCAATTATTCAAATGTTTCGCCGAAATATATACAGGATATCAATGAACAAACATAAAGCGTAAAGTCGTATCAGCATGGTGCATTTTAATGAGTTTTCCGATAATTTTATTCACTTTAAAGGGTGACTCCAATGATGAGTCAAGTCTTAGCTCTCAAGAAAAAATGTCTTTATTGAGAAATCTTTATAGATATGAGTGCATACAAAATAAATTTAATCATATGTGAAGTCAACTTATGGTCGACCACTAAATCAATTGTAATATTAAGATATTGACAATGGATTGCATTATTGGACAAACTTTTATAATAAATGATTCACGAAATGTGATGAGAAAAAACCTAAAATAATATTATATATCACTTTCATTGAGTTATCCATAGATATGAACGACAGGACAGTTGTGCTGAAGGGAAAGGAAATGAATAAAAGGGGACAAATGAGAGAGGATTTCAGACAAACGATACTTTGGATATGTGTCCGCACGCATAACACAGACAGAGAGGGAGAAATAAATCCAAAAGTAAAGTGTATTATAGAGATAGAAACAGGTATAGCAATGAATGTCAGAATATATTCCTTATGTTCGACTCTAAGACAGAGTAAGTGAACATCAAATCACGCAATTCATTGCACGGATGGACAGACAACTGGAGACAGTTTGTGTTGCGGACACGAATTCAATTCAATCAAAAAATTGCTCTACAAATAGATCCTATATATTAGAGACAAATCTAATGTTCAAAGAATTGTTTTTGTGACGAATGTTAAGAATAAGAAATGTTTATAACATATAATGCTATCAATTGTCCGTTCGGTTGACTAATAATGCATTGATTTGTTCGAAATACAGTTTTACTCTCAATTCGAGCTCAGCATCTGTTCCCACTTTTTTAACAGGTTGTCATACTATTGGGCCACACATACACTCCATTAGAGCACAAGAATTCAGAACTTCCAACAAAAATAAAATAAATCAAATATCGAAACAAAAATCATTTTTACTCTTTTTTATGAATTATCAGCAAAAAAATATAGAGAACTCCAAAGAAAAGCTTTAATAGTTGCGGTTGTTTTTCACATTATAACAGATGGCTTCTCACAAGAATATACACTTTTTTGTGAAGATAAACATCAAAATATCCCAAATAAAAACAAATGTAAAACTCTATATTACTTTAACGTTACTCTGAATAACAAAATATTTGTGACATTATTGTAGGAATTAATAGAATTAAGTGAAGAATAGGCACAACTCTGGCAATGAATTCTTTGTTCAAACTATAATTTATGATTATTACGGGTGAATAGCACTCCGTCCGATCCACTTTTGGTCGAAGTAATCCCCAGTAATTATTTTTCGTGTCTCTCATCTAATTAAGAAAAGGGTTTATGCGACAAATCGTTAGCTATAATTTTTGTTGGACTGTCACTACTGTCACTACTATTCTTGTTTTGATAGGAAACGCTTTTAGTAATCGTATATCACAACTACTGTAATGTAATTAACATCAGAGCCATTATGTGATGTTAGCTATTATTATGAACTTTATTTTAGGTGAATTAGTGCACTAAAAATGCCTAATCAGCTGAAAGGTATGGCTCTATGGGATGAAGTGCTCTTGTCAGTGGCCACATATAGAGCTAGTTTTGTTGCCAAATACATAACTTTAGTATTAAAGTTATTACACAACGAATATGTATTCAATATTAGGGCTGAAAATACTGAGAGCTGTCGAAACTCGACTCACAACAAAAATTAATGATTTTCGTCAGTAGTGGTGGCCTCCGCTAATGACCCCTCGGCTCACTTGGCTCAGGGAGACTTTGTTGAATAGCACAGCTCCAAATAGTAGAGCAAATTTGAAGACAACTTTTAGCACTATTTCAATGAAGAGGTGTTTTAAGACTCTTTAATATAACACTAATAAAAAATAAATTCATTGTCTAATCCTAAGGAAAAGAGATTCATCAGCACCGGCTCACCACTACTTATCAAAGGAAAGGCATTCATTCAATGTCAGCGCTCGGAGGCATCGACCAAATGAATATTAAGTGTTTTGGCCTTTACTTAACTATCAAACCTCATATAATACAGAAAAATTACTTATAATTTCTCAAACATATATTTATAAGGGATTAGACAACAAATTACTCGTGAGATTTGCTGCCAAATCATAATATAATGAAATACAATGATCTCCACTTAAAGAATGGCCACAACACTGTTACCAACAAAATATTATAATAAAAATATCTAATATTTAATAATAAAAAGGAAATAATTTGATATTTCTTATATAAAAAAGGATAGTTTAATGATAACATTACATATAAATTGATAATTAAAAACAAATAAATAATTTAGTCTTATTTTTCTTCTCAATTATATTCACATTTAGAGGAATTTCTTCTGGTTTGGACTCAATTAATAATTTGCATCTAATCTGAAGTTAATGAATGACTGCCTTATCTTATATTTGTTTAGATTATAGACTTTTCATCTCATTTGGGGTGAAATCCAGTTTAGGATAGAATTTGTTAATATAGAGAATTGAGTCAAAACAAGATAACTCATCAAATCTAAGGTAATTTTATCATTTGCGTTGTTATCATTTCAAATGAATAGTCATTATTTGTTTGATTGAATAACCAGATCTCCAGATCTCTATTCCTGTGTTTTGAATTTATTTTATTCAAAACTTATTATTATTCTGATGTCTAATAATATAACTACTAATTAATGATTAATGCATAACAAAATTCAAGCGATAAATCAAAACGAATGTTTGATTTAATTTTTTAGTTCTGTTTAACAATTACTGGCCTTTCCTTTGCTTTCTTCCTCTAATTAGTGGACAATTTGTATGTTTTGAATCCAATATAATTGTCAGTCAAACAAAGTATTTATTAGCAGTAATTTAGTCAAAGATTACTGATTTTGATAAGAGATAGCAATCAATTCATTGCATTATAATATCTGAGAATTGATTTCATTTATTTTGGGGCAGTTATTGCGTTACCCAAATCCAAACTCATCTTAATTTAAGCACTCATATGAGTGATCGCATGTTTGACTTCATTTAAGGTAAGTCAACAACAAATCGGTTTTTACACATTCACTTTAAATTGTGTTTCCATTCATATGTTTATAACACTCTCTGCTGGAGAGGGTTTTTGGTGAAGACATGCAAAAACGCAAAAATTGATTTGACTATTGATAAGCAAATTAGCGTAGAATAAAAAATAGTTCAGTGATGCCAAAGATATGAACTAATACCTCAACTCATGAGGTAATACATCAGCCCTTTAACTGTAATGCATAATATGACGTTTTTTCAAAATAACACAAATGTGTGTAAATGTGTTGAGAGGACTATTCGGCCGACTATTCGGTAGTGAAAGTCATTGCATGACTATTGCCGTGCATTGCGTGGAGTTATGATGTCCTGTAACACGACTGTAGGACCAATACATGCGACACAAAACATCAGCCCATACACAATACACAATAAATGGTGTGCTGGTGCCTGTGGTGTGCATGCATAAAATAAAGTGCACAGTTAGGTTTTCCACTAAAAAAGAAGGCTAAAACTCAATCGACACGAAAGTTTGCCAGACTATCAAACATCTATAAAAACGAAGAACTCTAACACTTAGGCGTTCAGACAAAATTTCTACCGTTTGATACAACTAACCATTTGACCGAACAGTCGTTTCTCTGCTCTCTTCTCAAAGACAACAGTTTTTGTGAACAGAATCTAAAAATTTATTTATCACTCAATTATGAGAACTTTCAATAAGTGTGGACTCATTCGACAATTGGCCACTAATTTCCAACTCTTAATGTGTGAATTGGTTACCAAATTATAGAAATACTGTTATATTTACCCCCAAAGACATAATTAAGTGTATTTTGAATGTGATTTGAATTTTTTAAGTAATTGTCTGTAAGTTTACGAAACAACTAAAACAGAATTTGTTTGAGAAAATCAGTGATAAACTAATTAAGTCATTTGGATTTATTGCTCCACTTTAATGGCTGTGCTCTGCATTTATTGAGGAAATCAATGGATACAATTGTGTAGACACTATATATATTCTGTTTCAGTGCAATGTCCTTACATTTGGATTTCAAGAGAATAAGAGGAATGCCTGGAATATAGTATTCATCACTAATATAACTTTAATTTAATATCAAAGAGAGGAACAAAATATGCATCGATTGGGGCATTGGGGCCATCATTATAATGATTATAGACATGACCACCACTCTAGTCATCAAATGATGGATCAGATCCAATGCCGTCATTGCAATGAGTCAAACAAATTGCAATCAAAAGGTAAAAATCAAATATTCTCTAAAAATTCATTTAAAACCAATTCAATGAAAATAGTGTTTTAGGGCTTTAGTGCTAACAAAACAAAATATGATTTTAAACAAGTCTTTAAATATTCCACTTTTAAATACTGACTAAACACTGCCAGAGGCCTACCCTTAGGATCATTTAGAAGGGAATACAAACTTCTATGATAAATATAAACAGTATTTTCTCCGGAACAGGTGATTCTCATAATACCACTCACTATAAGTCATCTCAAATCGTAAAAAACTGACGAAATTTTACAGAAAACCCAATCGATTTGACACTTGATTTTGCACTCAATATTTACAGAATTTTTTGTCAAAAATATAACATTTTTGACAGATTTTAACATCAGATGGAAATTAACGATAAATTGGAGGAATGAAATTCTTTTCATTCCTTACTATTCAATACTCATAACGAGTTAAAAGTTGTATATATTTTGTGAAACCAAATAAAATAAATTAATTGCATTTTAATTATGTGTTTATTTGTTTTGTTTGTTTAAACTTAAAAGTGTTTAACCATTTTTGGTCTGTTTTTATAGCTATTCGTTAAAAAAATATATTTTCAATAATATTAAATAGACATTAAATTTAATGTCTGAAGAGTTTCGAGCAAATTGTCATTAAATTATCGTTTTATTTGAATTTGATATCAAAAGCAAATTATTCTAACATTAAGTGAAAGTTTGCCAACAAATATGTTTTCAGAGAAATCAGATGCCTTTCAATTCATTTATATAATTACAGTTCAATTGATTCGTTTATCCATTAATTTTGGGGACAGAATTGCCATTCATTTGCACAGAAAAACAGGAATTAAAGTATCATTAGTTTAAAAGAGAGTTCGCTTTTTTAATAAACTATTAATAAAAGTTAATCAAAAGCCGACATACCTTTTGCTATTCCTTCGCCTCCTTTTAGTGGCATACATAGTACCAAGATGATTCATGATTGCAATTGTGGTGACCCAGTGTTCTTCCAACAACACCGGCGATGGAAGGGTTGGATTATTTTTGTATAAATATGTTTCAAAAATATATTTACAACAAAATCATAATAAGTATAAAAATCACATCAAATGTGGAAACGTTTGGAGTAAGAGTTGACTGATTTGTCGAATAATTCGCAGTTTTGTTCACAAATGCTTTTATTACTAAACGGAGAGAAGAAAAACACATATTTTAATCATCACTTATTCACTATTAATAATATTGTAATTTAGGTATGGATTGAGTGTCAAAAAGTCATAAAATTCAACTCAAATATCAAATAAAATCAAAGACGACTCATAAGATGACAAAAGTATGTCGTTATGTAGTGTACCCCCGCTCATATTTTAACACCACTCAAATAACCATTAATTAGTATAATTGGCGGCAAATCAATAACAATAGGAATTTTTCAATGAATTAACACAAATATATTTTGCCTGATATTCACCAGCGGTACAGGTCTTAGTTTTTTGAGTCTCTTTGGGTTCTGCAATCATTTTCATTTTAATAACACATCTATACCGATGCCAATCATGCTCTGAACATGCAACATACAAACTCAACGCCCATCACTCCTCCCATACCACTCATTGTCCAATAGATTTATATATATAATGGGGGTCTAAACGGAAAGCACTGGCAATGCATTTTGACTGTTTGTCTCTTTTTCTATGGGTTTAGTTAGCGCTGAGTCTTCGCTATTGTGTTCAGGTATACCTGTCCACCGAAGCCTAGTATAAGCTCTGAATAGAAGAGAAAGTGAAGCAAATCGCGGATCCCAGAGTCTAACTACACCTACCGGTCATCACCGATGATATTATATAAATTATGGCAAAACATCCTATGATTTAAACTCTTTCCTAATCCTATGATTATTGTATTTAAGCTCAGAATTCAGTACTAAAAAATTACTGAGAATTTTATTACTTAACTATTCTCTTCTCTTATTATTATAAGCATTAGAGCTAAGAAATGATAGGAAAGGCATATTCAGTGCTCACCACTCTTGCAGTGCATTTAGAATATAAATAATAGAGAACTGAATAATCAAATTAATGAATTTCTGATATAAACGCGGACTCTATAATTATAAATTTCTTTTATTATAGACATCCTTTGCTATGGCTTTGGTATTGCTTTCCTCATTTCTAGCGTTCAATATATTTATTATATTTATTATTCATTTCATTTATTTTGTTTCTCTATTTTTAAGTGAATAATGTTTTCTATTTCTTTGCTTAATATACGATATAATTATAAGTTTTGGCAAAAATGTCATTCAAGTGAAGCTAAAATATATTATAGTTATTCTGTTCCGTAATTTTCTAATCATCGAAACCAATAAAAATAATTGGTTTCAAAGACTATATGTTTATGTTTTGAGCCAATTGTAGGCATTATTGACTAATAATCAAAAGGAAATGAGTGCTAAATAGTCGTCAAAAGTGGTTTTCACTCAATTATAATCCTGTCCTAACATTGAACTAAAAAATCTTTTAAAACAATTTTTAAAACAATAAAATCAATTGAGAATAATGTTTCATGGACAAAATATTTATCAAGATAATTCCATAAACACATGATGACATCCTATTGGCAATGGTGTGCTTAACACAATTATGATGTATTGTTTTATTTGCGGAGATGAGCTGCAAATCCTATTTAGAAGAGTATGGCATTCAATGTCATACTTTACTAGAAAAGAGTCGGAGTTTAGTTTAAAGAAAAATATTTTCTATTAATTAACTTTTTTCTTGTTTTCTATCATTTAATGAATTTAAGATATTTTAACGATAAATTCCAAGACATTAATTACCAAAAACTATCTTCAAAACCAATTTTAGACGTTTTCATCGCAAGTTTATTATATTTATTTCCAATAACTATGAGGTTATCATAAAATTGGCTCAAAAATAAAAAATCTTATGTCAATCACTGAATGTAATGTAATGTAGACGTAATATCGGAATACCTGCTGTTCTGAGCTCTTAAGTAAGGGAATCCCTTACCCCTAAAAAGCAAAATTATTAGCCTTTAAACCGATTTTTGTGAAGACTCGGAGTCTTCAAAGCAATAAATATATGATTAAATTAAGATTTTTCTCTTTTCTCAGTCTTTTTGAAAATATTGATTAATCGTAAAATTAGTTTTTTGCCATTTGTGGCCATTTGGCCATGATCATTTCATCATCTTAAGGTTATTCAACGTATATTTCCAATTGAAATCTATATTAAAAGAGGAAAGAAATTGCGGGGAAATTGTTTTCTAATAAATTTGAATCCGGAACATTTTTTCAAACGATCTTTTCTTGCTTTAAGTCAGAATTTTTTATTAAAATTATCAATAATTAAAAATTTATTGCAATTTATTACACATGAATTAGAAATAAATATTTTATACTCTTATTCAGTGAAAAATAAGGTCCTATTCATCAAACTGTCGATAATTTATGTGAAAAAACGATGAAAAGATTTTCAAGAAATTTCTCATTCAATGCATTAATGAAGTGTTGGTTTTTTGCTTCTATTCTTTTATGATAGACTTTGCCTAAAGTTTTTCTTAATTTTCTATTCAGGAAATCATATAATAAGATAATCAATCATTTGATTCTCATTTGCATTTTATATGAATTGAAAATCTATTAAGTTTTTAATTTTAATGGTTTGTGAAAAACGTTTCGATATCTAATCAAATGATGATTTGATTCATCAATTAATTACTTTAAATCTGATTGAATGTGATATCCATTCGTCCGATCAAAACAAGTGATTGAATGCAGTATTGCTTTCGAATCGAGTATTGCTTTTCTTTTAAAATTTTTCTCATATTCTTTGAAACTAATATTAAAAATCATATCATAACAAGAGTGCGATCCGAACGGGACTAATGACTTAGAAAAAGGTAATAAATTACAGTAGCATTTGATTACCTGTCAGGCCTTAGGGATACCCACAGTTGAGAGTGAAAAAAGGTCTTTACGTTTCAAAAGAAAACTTGTGGTAAGACTGAGGTAGTGCTTAAAAACTCAACATTTTTAGTACCATTGAATGGCACAAATACTGACAATATTTGTCTGTTTAGATACAGTACTACTGATTTTCTATTACCCGCTTTGTTTTGGTTTGTCTTAAAGCACGATAGAGTTAAGTAAAAACTATAAAGAGTACACTCAAATTAAAACCAATTTTCACGAATATTATTAAAAGAGTAATAATCGACAATTATTGCTAACTATGAGTCTGTGCTCACTTTGTCGGCAATGGTGTGCGGTTTAGATGTTAGAAATTCCAACAAATAATCAATTAAGTAATGAAATGAGTGTTCAAACTATTGAAAGCAATGTTTTGCTTATCTCTGTTTTGGTGTTAAAATTTACGATTTCTTAAAATTTTCGCCTGAATTCACAAAATGGTAATTCTTTGACAGTTTTTAATTAACAGCACTGGAAATAAGAAAGTGGTCCGGAAGTTATCTGTAAGACAGTCACTGGTATTAAGCCCAGAGCTAAAGTGGCTTTTGTCGAGTTCCCATCCGAGCAATTATAGCACTAATCCAATGAATTTAAGAGTTTAGGAACTATTTCTCTAATGTTATATTTGAAGGTAAGAAAAGTCAGTCAAATGAAAGAGTGTTTTATGTCTCGAAGGCAACAAAAAATTTAATGGTTTACACCAAACAAAATATTCAATAATATTTTCATTTAAATAATTTTCTCAGACTTTATGCTTGAGTGAAGTTATCCAAAAATTTATGACAATCTATGAGTAGTCGACTGCTTAGAACCTCATTTAAAATAAGAGTCACTTCAAAGTAATATTTAAATTTAGTTTTAAATGAATGGGAGTTATAAACAATAATTAAATTATGAGAGAATAGAGTTTACAAAATAAATGCATTAAAACTTTTAAAGAGTATTTAGAAGAGAAAGTGTAGGTTTGGACTGAATTTTAATTCAAGTGATTAACATAAGAAAGACATCTTTGGCTCAGAATTATAATTCAAATGTTAACTAATGTCTTAAACCAAGAAAATTGTTAAGAATTTAATATCTAAAAGAAATTAGAGATAACCCGAAGATGACAGAGATTTATTAGGAATATATTTCATTAAACTTATACCTGGACACAAATTAAAAGAGTGAGACATTACCAACTTTTCTCCAGTAAAAATAATTCTCATAATTTCAAATAATATACAACCATTACTTGTATGCGGTTCTCCCCTTTCCCTCTCCCGTTGGATAAATGCCACACAGAATAGTTAATAATAAAGAAATTGAAAAATTATTTAGAGATAACTTTCTTCTCATTTCCCCTTCAAATTGATTAAGTTTAATGTGAAATAGCATTTAATTTCATAGCACTCCATAGCACTCCATAGCACTCCATAGCACTCCATAGCATCGATGCATTATTTTTAATTAAGAAAAATATTTTTCTCTCTATTATCTGATTTTTCATAAGTTATTACTTAAATGAAAATTTTGCTTAAAAGGAGGCTATCTTTCAATAAATTGTCGACAAACCAACAGAAGGAGAGACAGATATAAGAGGACAGAAGTGAAACCACATCTCATATCTTTCGTCAGATGAATATATATATTTTTCTCTTCATTTCTTTAAGATATTATCGAAATACAAGTTAATAGAAAAATGATTAATCATTTAAAGCGAACATATCTAGAGATTTATCATCAAAAATGTGCTCTCACTCTATAATTGATTGATGTGAGAAACTTTCTATTAATTAATTAATTGAAAATCATTTCAATTGAAAAATTTATCTTTAAATCAGCGAATCAAATGGTATACAAATATTACGAAGAGATGGACAACAAAATTAAATAAAATTAATTATAATAATAATAATTAATATTTTTGTTTCGATGGTTAATAAGTGACAAAATTCCTTCAAATAGTTCCCAGAGAAACATAAAATATTTTCAATTGGATTTTTTGAAGATTAAATAATAGTATAATAAACAGAGTTTTCACTTAAAACTATAATTTTTTTAAAGTAATTTAAAGGGAAAAAAAGTCGAAAAAGGAATAAATTTATGGAAAATTTAATGATATATTTTACAAGTTTTTCTTTTCTCACTTTTTTGATGTAATTATTTTTTATGAAAAGTTTTTTCGTGTCTGAAATATATTTAAAACTTATTAAACAAAAAATTATGGAAAAAACTTCATTTGAATGAAGAAAATTGTCTTTTGAGGAAAAACATTATTTAATTAACTAATGGTTAAAAACATTATCAAAGAGAATAAAAAAGCGAACAATTGATTCATTAATTTGACTTAAATGTGAATTAAATCATTGTTTTGAAAAATAAAAACTTATTTTTAACATTTTAAGTGTCGAAGAGTTTAAACAATTATTTTTAGCAAACGTTTGTTTGTGAACACAAACCATATAAAAAGAGTAACCATTTTTTATTATTCGGTTATAATGACACTATTCTCAGACCTTTTTTTGAATTTAAATCAGTGAAGCGATGAGAGGGAGGACAAGGAGTAGACACTCAAATCTGATGAGCACTGGCACGGAATCTCTGTGTGTCATACAGTTTAGGCAACCATTTTGTGCCTCTACTCCCAGTAATCGCTATTCAAACAAATTCTATAGAATTTTCATTATAATAATGATTAATATTAAGGACAGCCATAACTCTCTATAGAGCCTTATATTAATATTAGATTAAAAACTAATGAACGAATAGTACTTTCTTTGTGGCCTTTTTTTTAGTTGATTACACTAAGAGCATGTGCTTATGCGGACAGGGATGGGGTGGTCACACAAAAATAATAGTAATTTCAGTGAATTTTCGAACCTATTCTTTAAGACTTGTCTACTATTTGGCATCGCATAACTCCACCCGTCTTTTCAATATTTCCTTTTATTCTTTTGTTTTAATTCAAATCAAATTATTTTCAAATCTACGAATTCATTGACTTTTTTTTCGTTTAAATTCTGTAAATGTTGTCATTAGTAGTAAACAAATAAATAAAAGCAAAGATAATAATGAAGTTTATTTTGGTTGACTATCACAAGCCTTAAGTCATATTCTAAACCCGATTCATAGATAGTGTTCATGAGTTACAGTTCTTTACTTATGAATGGAAAGAGAATATACTTTTCAGATTTCAGGAGATAAACATTTGAGAGTTAATTGTGTTAACTCTAACCACTAGACACTAGACTCTAGTGACTAGAGTTTTGGCAGTTCTTATCCAAATCATGTTTCCTGTCATTATTGCCAACGATTGAACCACAGATGGCCAGAGGAAGAGTGTTTACTCCTCAGACATAGCTATCAGGACATCGATTGATGGCAGAACAATGTCTAAAATCCTTTTTATGAGTGAAGACAAACTTTTAATGAAAATTTCTAATCGAAAATCGTAATGAGATTCCCAGGAAGACAAACGACCCACCATTTGCCTACTCTCTCTCCTCTTCATAATAGTCTGTTCATGACTTCCACTGAACTCGTTATTAATCAGAAGATAGAGACGAATCAATTTATTTACGTCTCTCTTATCACTAATTATGACAATTTATAATAAATACATATTTTGTTAATCTCTTAACAAAATTATATCTCATATTTCAAAGTTCATTCTCATGAGAAATCAAATTAGGAAATTCTTGTCAAATATACCTTGTTGTACCTTGCTTCAATTTTCAAACATAAGACAAACAAAGAAAGAAAAATATCTTTCTTTTTGTGCAAAATTTTTCTTTAATATAAATCAATACTTTTGAAGAGAAATCTTTTAAACTATTTTTTCAGTGAAATTCAATGAACTTAAAATCAATGAAAATATATTCAAATGTATATCGACTTATAAAAACAGGACTGGAGGTAATGTCTATTTCCTGACAGGAAGAGAAAACACCGATAACTCAAAGAAATGCATACATTTATGGTCAGACATAAAAATAATCTACCTCACTAACAAATAGTGAATAAGTAATCTAGATTAAAAAAAACTTAATTATAGTCTCTTTTTATGCAATAACATCAACCAATTAATGTGTTTTTTCCTTTGAAACCCCATATTTGTCGCAAAATTATTATATAAGTAAGGGTTGACTTATAAGTATAAACTTTTGCAAAAACATGAATCTGAGAAGTGTTCACTTCTCACAGAATCTCTCATATAATCATCGATTGGAAAAAATATGATTAAGTTATTTATGTTGAATATGAACTGATATTCATATAATTTACAACAGTTTTGGACAAACGGAGCGCTTTTTTTTTGACTCAATAAGAATATAATCAAATGCAAAGAAAGACAAAAATTTGATGAAAAATAGATATAATTTGAGATCCAAATGGTTTGCATGACTGACATCTGAATAAATAGCAAAATAAGTCATATAATCATTGGATATGTAAGCGATACAACTGTTTATTATCAAATCAATCAAATCTTTGTTCTTTATGTTTATTTTTGAGCTCTCGTTTCCTTTCCTCTAATCAGTTACAATACATATGGTTGTGGTATAGGCGCCCATCCAAACAACTTATGGACATAAACTGACTTCAGTGGGATCTTTACTACTTATGCATAAATAATTAAGTGTCAACTGTTATGACAGGTATGGGAACTGTTCATAAGAACACTCATTATAACAACACTCTACTTAGTTGTTGTGACGGATCAGACAACCATTCATTCAAGTTTCTAATGAAAAAAACTGGGAATTAAGTCTAGGTTTCAGTCCCTTGTCTTTAGTCTATTATATGAAATGGATATCTAAATGTTTGTGTAAATAATACCAAACATTGAGATATAGATCTAAATTGGTTTTTGCAAAGGAATACTCACTTATATAAGGCTTTCATAAGATATTAAAAATGTTTATAAACCAAATTTCATAATAAATTAAATTTATTGCTATAATTAATCGATAAATCTATAGATATGTTTGCTTTTTGTGTTATTTATTTGCTTTAGTGACGAATATTTATGAACGATATTAACAAAATTAATTGTATTTTATTGTTGTAAATGATATATGAGTTTATATTCTATACGTTTATATTGGCATCAAATCGTCTGACAATACATTAGTTTAACTTTGTTTTGATTGCACTGCAATTAATGACATCTCAAAGCAAATAATTCAAAAAAATTGAACTTAAAATAAATGGAAAATAGACCTAATATTGACTGAAAGAAAAGTTCACTGATTATAGTTCGTGTGGACACGAATGGCGTTCAAATGACTTAAATTAGTGTTGAATTGCGCACACAATTGATAAGACTTTTGGTTGACCTAAACTTTTTCCACTCATTCTTAACGTTTAGACACTGAATGCCAATCGAATAACACAAATGACTTCTTTTTTTCAAACGAGTATTGAATGACTGTTGAGAAGTGAAGACCGCCCTTAAAGCGCACGTTTTGATGCCTTCAATATTTAACTTAACTTTACTTTACTTTTACTTTTAAAACCACTAAAACTTTATATAATTAGAAACTATTTTTAAGACTTTCCGTTAAACTAATATTAATAATATCTCGAATGCAATCAATTGTGAAAATCACTTGAAAATGTGATTATTAACATTTGATCGCTTATTGGTTGTGAAAGAGTAATGTACTTTTTATTGAATGTCAAAGTTTAAATCACGATTACTATTATTTATAGGAAACTAAATTTTTCGATACCATTAAAATCTAAACTCAATGAAGAATAACTGAGAAGAATAGTTGAGTTTAATTAGGAAAAGGTTTTTCAACTTTCATTTTTTAACACTTCTTAAGCAGTTATTCAATTTAAGCAATAATAGGGTTGAGATCCGCAACAATTATTCATCGATTTTCACTGAAGGGCTCATTTTATTTGGTCGGAGCACTTGTTTCACTAATATCTTAATCATTTTCTCACACGAGTATAAACGAGTTAAAAGGGAGAGGACTCCATATGAGCACTCTATGAACAGTCTATTAGTGAAGGCATGAGAAGTCAATTGTTTATGGCTATCATTTCAACTCTGAAGAGTCAATATTTTTATTTTATCTTTTCTTCGAATAGAAAATAATACAAATCTTCGACTAAACTATTCTTGAATTTTTTTTCAAAAAGGATTATATGATACATAACGAGGTATTCACTCCAGTCTGACAACAATTATTCTATTCTTTAATAATAAGCAAAACCTGTAATTTGTGATAATACTTACGTCCAGACTATGAGACTATAGACTCAGCATATAATTGGCGAAACCATTCAATAATTATTGTCATTATTTGTATTTCAATACTAATACCACTTTTGAAAGGAATTATAATAATTCATAATTCCGTTGAATTTTTCTTAACTCTCTTTCTGTTAACTAATTCTGTGCAATCATTTTCGACTTGAGAAAAGTGATGAATTTCATTGAGACTGTGTTTGGTTTTGTTTAGGACTCATCTAATGATTGTCTATTCAGTGAATAAAACTAATTGTTTGAACAAAAAATGTAATTTTTTGAATGAAAATTGCATTTCGCATACAATTTGGATAAATGTAAGTTTGAATCGCTTTAGAAAACACCTTCGATTCAGACACAACTGTTTCATAGTAATGATTGTTTGCACGACATGAGTGTGTGTGTGAGTGAGTGAGAGATTGTGAGAGAGAGTTGGCGTTTCGATTGTTAGTAATTTCACGATTGGTTTTGATTAATTCAAATACTTTTCACCTAAAATTTGTAAAATATTGTCAAGTTCAAATAATTTATTTCAAGCTTTGCTCCTTTTCTTTGTATATCTTTTAAAAATATTAATAATATTTAATAATTTTTGAAATTTCATTAAATAAGTTCAGGAATTTTTTCGATTTTCACAATTTGATGGTTGGTCTCATAAGTTATATTGTGGGCAACTGTTAGTTCGTTAATGAGTTCTGGAGCGCTCCTCCCATTCAATTGAGTGCGAAGCAGATGCTTCAACTCAGAGCAGAATAATTGTCTTCACAATAAACTTAGATATAGTGAACGTCCAGATGTAAAGATAGCTCATTTGGAGGACTAATGTTAGCCAACCCTCACAATTAATTATTCACTAAAAAATATATTAATATTAACGAAACCTTATTGTATTGATTGCCGTCATAGTCAGAGTCGGCTTTAAATTAGCAGACATTGAGGCGATTAACCGCTAATAGCAATAGTATTATATCTAAAACCGATTCCAAACCACAATATTTGAAACAAAACCGAATTCACGATTTTGTGTCGGTTTTCCTCTAATGAATAGAATCAGTGAACACATCCATTATGGGATTGACTGCTTTTGAAAGAAATCTATCTAAAACATCACTGATTGAGTTACTCCCTCTTCGAAGGGATACCCAGTCCTACAAAAACAAAAAACAAGGAATAATAGAGACTCCAATTTGAAGAACATTTCAATTATAAACAGAACCACTCGTTTTAATAAAGTTGAGGTCTGTGTCAATGAGTAGTTGGAAACAAGTTCAAGGTAAACTAATGCGGATCACTTGCCATTAATACTCTATCATTGAAATATGATGAAATTAAGCTTGCAAACTTGAAATTTATCAGAGAATCAATAAGTTCTGTGGATTGACCTGAAGATCACCCAAAGAGCTAATGTAACGCATCGACAAATTCCCAATTAAACCACTCATATTTCAAATGATAAATTAATTTTCTTTGAACATTAAATTGAGATTTTTATATAAAATGGATAATAAATGAATAGTTTTAAGTCATTTTTCTTTTTAAATATGTATTCGATTATAGTTTTGCCTTAAATTTAATTATCGGATGAAATCATAATAAAAAGAAAGACATTCATTAAAATATAATCATTGGTTAAGAAGCAAACGATAGAGTTATTATTAGCTATTATTAAATTAGGACTCAATACAAACATTCCTTGATTAGAGTTATTCCCAGGCCCTTTAATGTCAATGTTCAAGGTAAAACTTAGACTAACTATTAATCTAAAAGCATTTGGAAGTTATTCTTAATAAAGAAAAAACTAAATTAAAGTTCACTATAATTACATTAATTAGAAATCAAAATATAATTTGAATTTCAAACCCCTTTTAATTCATTTCTAGGAATTTGATTGGCTTTCGTCGAGTCATTGACGATATATAATGGATTAGTTGAACAACAAATGAAAGATCTGTCGGATGACACACAAGAATATCAATAGTTGTATAGATTGATAAGTATTTCAATCAAAACCATTTGTGAAATGTGTCAGAACTAAGAATAAAGAATATGATTGAGAACTCAATAATTTAATTAATATTTTTTCATTTACTTATTTATCAGTCAATATATAATTATAAAATCTTTTGATTCTGAGCTGATTCTTAGCTATTGATAAATGAATTTTTGTTGGTTTAAAGCCCTTTGGCAGCACTGGACCTGATATTTGAAATGAGTATCAAAATATTCTCTTTGAAATTCAATTGAACTTCAAATTGAATTTTTATTAAAATAAAATTAACTCAAAAGTCATTAAATAAAATCTCATAAAAACTTCAAAAATTAAATTCAATTTTTCTTATTAATAGTGAACTCTAATGAATATAATTAAAGCCTTAAAATAATTACTTAAAAAGCACTGATAAAATTCATGGCGAGGATAAATAATCTTGCTAAGTTCACAATAAAGTTGACGCTTAATTGCTATACAATTCATAATTGATTGGAGTTATGCATGACTTTAAGATTTCAGTTTCTTTTATTAAAAGTGAAATTTGAAATTTGATTGAGACTTTAAAAACGTGTTTTTCTATTAAATGCTTATTTACGGGATTTCATATAAAAATATATTAAATTAAGAAAAATTTCTTAAACGAGAAAAACATTTTTAAATAAAAGGCTTTAGAGTTAGGCCTCAAAAACATTGAAAATACGGCAAATACGTGACCAGTCATCTGACCCGATAAAGTGGTTTTCCTAATTCACTATTATTCTGTACTCCGAACAGTGATTAAGGAGTGGTAGTGAGTGTGTTGTAGGTGGTGTGTGTGGTCGTCCACACCACTACTACTGACTCAACATTAATGTTATTTTAATCACCATTTAATAGGAAATGATATTTCTTTCCATTACAACAAGTGTTAACTTTTTCCCTTATTTTCAATTTTGAGCCGAAAAACAATTTTTAAAAATTAATAAATTTTTTGGTCAAAAAAGTTCATATGAGAGACAAACAGACTATTAGTACAACTTGTGTACAAACTTGTGACCATCTCATGCATTAACTGCTCCTTTACTTTAAACATTTTTATACAAAAGGACTCCTCTGTAGAGAGGTTAGGGTCGAGCCGACACATACAATGTTCTCAACGTCCGGGATATTCACAACGTTTTTTAATGGAAGTAAATATCATATATCATTAAAAACGAATTGACAGCTTTAATACAACTTTGAAAAACTTGAACCAACTTTTTCCTCGACTCTAATGCTATGGATTGGGTCTAAAAATTTAGTTTTACGCCAAATAATATACTTAGAAAACAGACCGATAACTACTTAAAAGATTATTTATTCAACTTTTTAGACTTCATTCAGTGCCGAATTCAATGACCAAATTAGGCACTCATTTGTATATATTTCTATAGAACTCCTTTTTTGAGAATTTTTGGTTTTTGGTGTCAAAGATTTCTGATTGGAATCCAATAAATAATAATCAAAATTATTATTAATTTTATTCTTAATTGAAAAACAACAACAAAATAGAGATTAAATCACTTTTGAAAACCAATTTCAATGATTTATTGGAACACTTAATAAATTTTTTGGATTATATCTGCCTTCAGATATCTTCAGATAAGAATGCATTTATTGTATTTGATTTGAATGACTCAACAATCGACTATTAGTATGTGTTTTGAGTTATTTGTATCTCTGAGTCGTCATATATTGAATGAAAATCATGTATTTATTTGTTGAACAGAATTGAATGTTAACTGAGCAGAAAAATTTATAAAAAAAAGTTGTCGGTTTGCTGGAAGGCATCAGCCATTCATTAGAAAGTCATCCATCACTGGCACTATCGCCGGAGTGAATGCCGCCTCAAATATATTACTTTTTTTTACTTTAAATCAGAAGCGTTTTTATACAAAATTCTATTCCAATGTTAGGGCAAAGAAAGAGAAACGACTCAAACTCTAACGAATGTAGAAATAATTTTCTTAAGTAAAGCAAAAGGTGTTATGTTTTGTGTTATTTACAAAATAGGAATCTATTCGTCGTCTCAACTCATCTTTCATTGTATTAATGATTGGAAGGGACTCTGAATTAAAACTTTTCTTTTGCCAAAACTTTAACAGAAATTCATATTTGGATATAAACACGCAATCATTCTCTCTCTCTCTCTCTCTCTCTCTCTCTCTCTCTCTCTCTCTCTCTCTCTCTCGCAGTCTCTCTCCTCCCAAACAGTAGTTATAAGAAGAAGAATTAGATATATGTCGAGACAGCTCTAGTGTTATGTACGCCAATGTTATGCCAAATATTGGTCTCGAAGTCATTTGTTTTGAGCCCAAAATAATGTTCACTTATTTTTCAGACGTATAGCTTCTGTTGCAAAATATCGATACATAGAAGTTGTGTTTTTTTGCCGACATTGCCTTAATTGCATTGAAACAGTCTTTTATTTTCTGCGATAATCGCTGTTATATTTCGTTCAATTTTTGGCCCAATATATCAAAAAAAGAGAATATTTTGGAAAGCAATCAGAGATAGGAAAGTATTTTAAGTGGTGATCATCCATACAAGTGTTGCAGTTCTCTGCAGTTCTTTTTCCAATTGACCGAAACAATCAGAGGAATGTAGAGGACACGCATTGCAATCATTTGCAATCATTTGCTTCAATCGCATATTTGTTGTCAATGTTTTTCCCACCAATTATTAGGGCATTTCATACATTGAAAATAGTATTTGTTTTTAGATATATTGGCCGTCAATACTCACAACTCGTTTAATATTATCATTAGTTAACTGATGGCCAAATATTCCTATTCTTAATAGACTTAACAATAGACTGTTTCCAATGAATTGAGTAAATTTCTTAATCAAAATATCAATCGATGCCTAATTTAACATAAAAATCAATACTTATTATAAATTTTGTTTATTTTCTAATTTAAATGATATATAATTAAAGGTAATTAAAATCTCTTTAATGAATCACATAAATAGACTTTAATTAAAAAGTAATTAAACAGTTATCGAATAATAGCTCAACAATAGCCTCACTTTTGGAAATATGCAGAAACCGATAATCAAATAATTATCTAAATATTCGTAAATGTCTTAATTGGATCGAAACCATATTTAACAACAAAAAACTTCTTTATTTAATCAGCGATTAATTGGATTCTATTCACAATTGTTTAGATAAATATAATTTTGTTAAACCTTTTTTGTCGGCACTTCACAAACAATTAAATTTGTTTAAATTTAAGTTTTAATTCGATTGTTTCGCAAATTTTAATTGTAATTAATTTTCATTGAAGTGAATATAATTGTAATTAATATTAAAATTGAATGATAGGAGTGTTTTAATTAGACATTAAACCAATAATTTACTTAAACTAAGAGTAATTGCATTTAATTGTGTTTTGGTCATAAGCGCACACCACCACAACCTATGAATATCGGGCCGGACAGGCCTTCCAGCTATGATGGCATAACTGTTTAGCAGTGTATTGCGTGCCAACTAATTAAGAGGAAAGTTTCCAACGAAAATAACAGTAGTTTTCAATTCATAAGACATTAAGGATTAGTTGAATGCCATATAATTTTGATTTCAATATGTATTGAGATCTGACATCAAATAATAGTACATTCAGTTTAACTTATATTATATAAGTTATATTAAAACAATGATAAGTTTGGGCTAAACTTAATTAACACAATTATTCTAATAATAATAACAACTAATGTTTTTAATTGTCTTTTTCTTAATTGTCGGATGAATTACTGAAAATGTTTTTTACTTTTTATTGCATTTCAGTGTTTGAAATTTCACATAATCTTAATACTTGTGCCAATCCTGTGCTCATTAATGCCTGTCCTATAGTCAGTAATATGCATTAATATGCGTTTGCGAGTCAAAAGCCTGAGTACGCCCTTTCCGTTGGACCAAAAAAGAGGCAAAATATAAAAATAGAGAATATATTTGAAGAGAAATTATTGCCACAAATCGAAAGAATCCATGGAAACAGAGGACGGCATAAAACAACACAATGTTTAATGTATTGAATTAAAGGTTAAAATTATATAATTCTTTTGTTAAAAAAAAAAATTCCCTAAAAATACAAATGATTTTCAAATAATTTGGTTTTAATTTTTAAATTTAGTTAAATTAAAAAACAATAAACATTTGAATACATTTTGAAATTTCTTTCATTTCTGGCATTTATTAAACAAAATCA
>JAQFZL010000088.1:0-24509 GCA_034695685.1 Galumna lanceata
GGGAAGAAAACAAGTTATTATACCCTCGACTTTATATTCTATCAAAAGAGTTGTCTTCAATTCCTGCAACAAATTTGAAATCTGAAAGGAATTTCAATTACGCAGGACTTACATTGACTGACCGCAGGCCAAGACTGGATCATCAAAACGTTAACAAATTATTGTTTATTCACTCAAATTCTGATTTGTATTAAAGAAATAAATATTTCAAAAACTAATTAATTTATTTATTACTGAATTTATTGGTATATTTTTAAGGGTTTAAAGGGTCCACATTTCAAGGGTTAAGGGTTTTGGAAAAACGCTAAGGGTGGGGGTAGGGTAGGTTCTGGAAAAATTACAAAAGTGTCGCCTCTAATCTATGCATCTTTTGAATTGATATCTATTGATATGAATTTCTTTTTAAATAAGAATTTCAATTAAATAAAATATTCTACACTTTTCTTAATATCTGAGCAACAAATTAATATGGACTTAGACTCCCCTCTCAGATCCAAACACTTATGGTTTTGGCCCGAATGTGTCAAAATATGGCCAAAATACTAACATTTTCATTAGACAACTGACAACTGAAGAGCAGTGGAATTCAAAGCTAGTCTTGAATTCAATAATTAAAATCATGATTAAACTCATCACTAAATGAATGGACTTTTTTTTCTTAAGAAGTAAGTTATTGTCATTTTTTCAAAAAAAATCTTTTGTTTTATAAAGTCTGGTCTAAATGTTTGATATGAAGTAAAAGAGGGATCGAATTACGTAAACATTGGAAGTTTTTGTAGTCATTTTCCAGAACTGATAGAATAGAATCGGGAAAACCTGTTATCAACAGTAATCGATATGAGTAGTGAATGTCATAGAAGAAAAATAAATGTACAAGGGTGAATTTATACTCTCAGTAGATTCATTTTTTAACACAAATAAAAACCATTAAATATGATGTCTTAATGCAAAATCCCGGAAATATATTTACTTGACTAAGATTATGTGAAAGTAGCATGTTCATTCACATATAATTCAAGTTTTTAAGTCATTTTCAACAAAAAAACATAATTCAAAGAAAATAACAAAAATAAAAATAAAATTTATTTGAATTTAGCATCGCTTTCACAAATAGTTGAATAACCAGGTCGTCATTTGAAGGATGTTTGGAATATACTTCGCTTTAACTGTTATTCTTATTGCAAATTCTTTGAAAGAACATATTTGCAAATGTGAGAAAGGATATTCATATTGAAAATAATCAAAAACATAATTAATCTGAATGTTTAACCTTGGTCATTTCAACTTTTTCATAAAATGAAAAAATTGGGTTAAATTTTTTATATAATATTAACCTTTTCTTTCAGATTGAAAGATGATCTTGCTTATTTCAATTGCACACAAAAGAAGAATTGTGTCTTTAGTTGGCTTTTGATTATATAAGAGACTAAATGTTGACAATTGTTTGAATAAACAATTGATGCGAACCTAATGTCAAACGGAATATGTTTTCAGAAATAAGTTTTCGAATGAATTGAATGCAATAAATCCGAAATAATGACAACAAAAGCGAACAATAGATGAGATATAATGTAATAAAAATGATTAAATAATGATTGACTGGCATTTGCCTGACTTTCACATAATTATAAGCGATGCCACACAACTCTCCACGAGATTAATCAATTTTATCTAAAGGCGAACACCAATTCAACTGTGGCTCAACACTATTGCCATCGGAATCATTGTTAGCTTCGGTCAACAGTTCTCTTATATCTCAACTCAAAAGAAGAATTGTCTGCAAAATCACAGAAAAATAAAAGAAATGACATTTTTTTTCCACATTTTATTGAAAATATGTTTTATTTGGAAAAACGACATAAAATCAAAGATCATTGAAAATAAAATGACGCCAAAAGTGTAACATTTATTATGTTTTGACATCTCTTTTCAGAAGCTTTAATGACCTTAAAAACAATAATCCAAAGAGAGTTCTCGACGTAACTATTCTTTGCTTATTAACGAATGTATTTCAATATTTCAATATTTTAATATCAAAATTATTCGGCGCTCTTTTGAACAAAAAAATAATGAATAAAAAACGAAAAGAAATAAAAGTTGAAAAGCAATGAAAGGAGAGAAACACTTTTTCTTGAAAAATGAACATTAAATACATTAAATATATTAAATAAAAGATTATATAAAAGCCATAATTGAAATGATGTTCATTTCATGTGTTTATGACATTAAAATGAAATAATGAAAATTATTTTCAAAGACTCATTTCTATATAAAGAGAAAGTCGTCAAAAGTTGATCGAAAACATAAAAGATAAAAGTAATTCAAGAAAAATATTTATCTAGCAATTTTCATTATAATCACAATTTAATTTGAGCAAGTCAAATGAAAGAGAAGCCCTTAAAAATATGATTTGCTCGGAGCTATTTTAGCCACAAATTATCACTAAATTTAAATTATTATTGATTTGGGACTCAAAATAAAAATTAAAGACTAATAGAAAACAGTGAACAACACTTTTATTTATTTATTGTAAACGAATATAAATAAGCAAATTTTCAACAAAATATACTTAAAATCAAAATTAATAGCAAACGAAATGTAGTCTTTAGACATACATTCAAACACTGAAAGCAAAGGAAGACTAAAATTTCATTTTCTTCGACTTAAAGAAAATGTTGAAAAAAAGAGAAGAGTAGTATTTTTTCCTTATTTATAAATGGGGTTCAAAATTAAAAAAGACAAACAAGAGATCCATACAAAGACAATGATAGCTCAAACTAAAGGATTATTTTTGCACAGAATTAGATTCATTTGTTTTCAGATAACTCTGATTGGAAGTCAATATATAATTAATTAAAAGCTTATTCTGTTATTCAGTTGACGGCATAAAAACTAAGAAATGAAAATTTGTTTTACATTTTAAAAGAAAATTCATTAAAAAAATCTTTTAAACGAATGAGAGATTTATCTTCAAAACAAATATATATTTCGTTGAATAAACCAAATGAATGGTTTATATATCTATATTAAAACCGACGAATTTTATCGCAGAGAAAAGAAAACAAGAGTGCAGTCGATGACCGCTTTTTAAACAAAGAATCATTTAGTCTCACAAAAAGACATTAAGTTTACCATAAAATAAATTATTGGTTCAACAAAACAGTGAAACAATTCGTTTATAATTAATTTCTGAGAATTTTTTTTAATTTAATAAATCATTTGATTTAATCGCTAAATAAAATAATTTTCTTTTGAAATTAAGATAAACTCTGGACTATACCGTAACTGAAAGTTGAGTTATCTATTTGAGGAAAAATGACGAGTTTTGATACATTTGTGAGGAAATTACCAAAATATTTTTAAACATCTTTTGGTCAACAAAAGGAATAAATACATGAAATACAAAAAAAAATTAAAAATATATAAAATGACCGAAATTTAATCATTTATATAAACAATTGTTTTAAACAAATAAATAAATATAACGAAAAATACTGAGACTTCTATTAATAATAGATTTGAAGTTTAAAAATATAATTTTAGTGAATAAATGAATATTTTTACGAATCACTTGTTTTTAATGTTTGCTGACATTTGGAAATATTTTCTTAAGAAAAATAATGTCGAAACGAAATAAAGATTTAATTTATGAAAAACAAATATTTATGATTTTAAGGCAATTTTCAATATAAATCTCAAGTTATTTAGAGTTCAAATTATATTCGCACTAATTATAAACTTCAGCCCTAATTAATTACATTTTAGTTTAAATGAGTTTTCCATATAATATAAATATAAATCACTTTATGTTTAAACATAATTATCGATTATATTCTGGGACACCCAAACTTTCACACTCTTAAAGGTCAAAGTTTTAGTTATTGCGAAGATATGAGCAAGATGGTGAACCAGCAATTTTTATCTTGTCAAATGCATTTTCAATTCACTTTGGTTTTAATAATTTGAATTTTAATGTTATATCTTTCGCTTAATTGAGTGAATCAATGAATAAATTCAGACATTATATGATTTTCTATAATAAATTTGACTAAAATTTTTTTCATATAAAAGTAAATGACTTCTCGACATAAAAAATATAAAAGAAATCAAAAGAAAATTGAATGAAGAAATTGGTTTCGATCCCTTCCAGACATAATCGGACATTAGATTGAGAGCAAAGATTGAACAGAATTTCTCATCGGCTCTAAACAGAGACCGACAATCGATAAATTCACATAATTTGCCATTTTTTAAACAAAAGATATTTAATACAATAAAATAAAAATATTAAATTAAATTAAAATTCAAAAAAAGAATTTATTAATTATGAAATTAAATTATAATTCTTTAGAAAAACAAAATTTGTGTGATTTTTATTAAAAAATTTTGTTTAAATCAAATGATCGATAGACTGGAATTCGTGTCATTTATGTTCGTATATTCAAAATCTGATATTAATTGTAAAAACATTTCAAATGAATAGAAAAATCAGTCAACTGTTTGTCCGCTCAAAGCTATGTACCGAATATTATTTTCAAACTGAACATGGCTGTTTAACCTATCGCTCATACTATTAACCAGTGCTGGAATAACCCTTATCACATTCCGGAGAGTTCAAAGGAGAGAATAGGTTTGAGTCTAGGAAGTGGTTCAGAGGAGGGGGTATTTTAAAAAAATATTTTTAACCCTATTTTTAGTATTTTTTTTCACTATTTTATGCATTTTAAGATTTAGTCATTTTTAGCAATATTTGGCTCAAAATAAAAAATTTTGTATTTTTACTTAAAAAGTATAACTTTTAGTATTTAAGTAAAAAAATGAATTATGGTTTTGAGAAGTGGTTAAAAGGGTTTCTTTAGAGTTGAAATTTTGCCAAATTTTCGGGTCAAAGGAAAGAACTCTAAGACTACTCTTATCTTTACACTCGTCTCTCGTATTAACTAAATTCGTTTTTGAGTCTAAATTGACCTCTGGTTGCGATAAATTAAACATTATTGTAATATAGAATCATTTATCAAAAGATGATTCTTGTTCAAATTGATAAATGGGATGAAGTTATCGAGGATTCATCTATTTATCATAATTCATGAGTTATGAGTCTTAACTTAAGACTAATAAGTCTCAGTTGTTCTCAATTTTTATATATGAAGATATTTTGACAAAATGTCGGACAAAATAATATTTTCATTATATTTTTGTTTAAAATATTTGATGAAAACAATTGAATAACTTTTTCTTAATTAATAGTTTGGGTTAGAATACATTTAAGTAAGAAAATGAGAGATAATTTTGAATTTTTGGTGAAATCAAATAAGTCCATAATATACATAACTATCTGTATTGATATACACTTGAATTCAATAAATATTATCGCTATTATTGTTACAATTTTTGAGTTTTTGTTATATCGATCGATGATTTTGAAAAGTTTATCGAATTTTCAATTCCAATAGTCTTAGAGCTGATAAAAAGACAAAAAATCCCATTTTCTTACATTTTCTTGCGATCACTTATAAAAAATTCGGCAAATCCTTAGCAATGATGTCAATGATGTCAATGCCATCAAATTTTGAAGGAAATGAATCATATTTTAAGCATTGCTTTCATCGCTTCGATTTCATGACATTTATGGCGAAAAACATGAAAGATATATAAAAATTACTCATCAATCGAATGACCATAAACTCTGTCCGCTCTAACTCTCACAAAATTGATTGACTTTAACCAATTTAATGACTAAAACCACTACATATCAACTATTCTTAAAACAATAGATTTCTTTCCTAATTATTCAACATTTTGTGAAACGACTCCACAATTTAATATAAATTTAGTAACAAATTCTAACTTCAAAGATGTCAAACATATATACATATAAATCACATCTATATATATATAAGTCGATATATTCTTTAATTTAATAGATTTTGATTCTAAAGTTCTGAACTAAAATAAGACTTAACTCCTATTAAATCTTTTTTTCTTAATTAGATTTTTATTTTAAGTCTACAAAACCTACAAATTATTTAAAAACCAAAAGAACAGATTAGAAGTCACTGAAAAGACAACAATTTTTTATAACATTTGAGAAATCATTTAATAAATGAAAACTTTTGTTGAATCGATTTTTTTATTTTAGTAATTAAATGTCATAAACATAACTAGACTTTAAATATGCTAATTTCAAATTACAGGGTTTACCAAAGGAAGACGAAGGGGCCAAACAGGGGCTCACACAGGAAGAGCGAGAGAGAGATAAAGAGAGAGAAGGTTTGGATGAGAATAATTTATAAGACAAATAAAATCATTTATTTATTCAGCAGTGAATTGAGTGAAGAGCCAACGAAGAAATCAATGTATGTATGGATTCAATGAAAAGAATTGAAGGCAATATTAGACTGAATTCAATAAAACTAAATCAGAATTTGGTCAAAATGAGCATAAATGGGCAAAAATAAGAGATAATATAATATTCCATAATTTGTGGCACAAAATCTCACTTAGAATTTGTATTTCCATAAAAGCATTAAAAAAAATATATCATTAATTCAAGAGAAGATGAGATGAGTTGAGGCCTTACTTACATACTATATATTTAGTGGTCATTCATTTATATTAAATACATTTAATGTATTCAATCACTTATTCATATATAAAATCAATGTTTTTGGTAACAAAATATTGAATTGAAGTGAAGTTATGATTAACTCAATCGACAATTAAAGACATTTGAAAAATGAAAATCAATTAAATGAGTGATTGTTTTTTCCTTCAAATATAACAAAAGTGACGGTCAGTCAATATTTTGACAGAAAAGACACCAAAATGTGTATAAACAACACTTCTTTTCTCCTTAAATACTCGACAAATATTTAGGGTTTGAGTCAATGGCTTTCAAATGAAATAAATTTTGAGAAAAAGTCTGTCCTTTAAATATATTTAAGATTTTTAGAGAAATTATGAAAAATATTGTCATTTGAATCGTATATAATATGGATATGTTTTATATGATAAGACAAATACAAAGAATAATAATTTGGTGATGTCTTTGAGACATACCTTCTCTGGCCTTAAGATACACAGTATTAGCGACAATGTTTTCCAATTCCATTAATTCCATTAACCGGAGCTCTACTCCCAATGTCTGGTCTTTAGGCGATTGAAGAGAAGAGCCGACCGCAGGTCAACACTCGCCGAAAGCAGACACCCAGTAATGGTTTGGCCGATAAATCATTAGTGAATCACTTGTCAAACATTGCATTCATTTCATTAAATTATAATTTTGTTTACAATTTTTGTCGTTTTTTTCACTCAATTAATAAAAGTATTAACGAATAAAATGAAGCAAAAACTCAATTATCAATAAAAAGTTGAAAAGGAATTAAAGAATAATTCAATTATAATCAATGGATAAGAGATGTTGTCCTCAAAGTTAACAATTAGTTTCTGTTTATGGCATTAAATGTGTGCACAAATCAATTGCACCAAAATATCAAACGATTCAGTACTGATATTACCGTCAAATCCTGTACTCAATGGATAAGCAATAGAGAGACGAATACAACATTTGGTATACAATTGGCTCATTCCTACCAAAAGGGGATTACAATAGGGGCTACACTTCGCACACATTCTCAATGAAGTCCAGAATCGGGGACTCATGTTATAATCAATTGAATGTATCAAAGCTTTCAGTGATTAACTCATAAATAATAATTCATTTCTTAAATAAAAATATCAAATATTTATGGATTTATTATTAACCGAATCTTAAACCGATTCAGCATTTGTTTAAAATAACCAGTTTTGGGCACTTTCTCTGTTAGGGCTCATCATTACTTATATTTGATTTTTAACTGAAATCTAATATTTTATCGATATTTTCAATGCTTTCTTTTTTGAAGTTTTTCTGGTTTTGGCTTAACTTTAAAAATATTTGTTTAATAATAATTGAAAATTAGTTTTTAGTTGATTTAATAAATATTGGGAGGACTCGACAAACCACTTGTGTGTAGAGCTCACCTCTTATACCGCACCGTCGCTCTCAGTTTCTTATGCTTTTCCCACAGCTCTCATTTGGCGCTATTTTCAACCATAAAATATTAGTTAATTTTCAAAACATTTTATTTTAATTTCGATAACTTTTGTATTTATAATAAATAAAACTAAAAACAAAACTTAAATGAATTATAAATATTTTAAGAGAATTTATAACTGATATCACAATTACTTTGCATTTGAAACAATCAATTCTCTGAAAATTATTATTTGTTTAAATAATTTTAAATTAAATTAAAAAAACATTTAATTATTTATTTATCGCAAAACTCTCAAAATATGATTATTATAACAGTTTGGCTGAAGAACTCATTTGTTCAAAAGATGACAACAAATGCCAAACTCAAGAGTTTTGCGATGAAGTGATTTTTAAATTGTATTAAATTATTATATAATCGGATTTCTAAGTTGTATTCGACAGCGAAAGTAAAAAATATATATCCTCTCAATGTTTACAACGTTTGTATAATTAAAACAATTTATAAAACAATAAAATCTACAGTTTTGTTGTGACCCGACATAAGTTGATTTTTTTCTTAAGACTCATCCATTTGTAAATATGTTAAAACCTGAGAATAGGGTGAATCGGGTTGACTCACATTTTGAAAAGTCAATCGAAACGCTTCTCTGTTCGCCTCATTTTTCAACTATTTTTAAGAAAAAAGAATAATATATTCATTAAATCATTTTAAAGTCTCATAACTGACTTCATTGAAGAAATTATGACAAACGATGAAAAATAACTGTTTGTCCGACTCTTCCAAAAGTCCAAAACGAGTCAAATGATAAGAAAAACTAAATATAATGTATTTGAATAAATAAATTCAATTTTAATTGTTTATATCATACGAGCAACGAATCCACTGATTAATAGATGCACTGATTAAGAAAGAGGTCAGTGACCATATGGCTAACCATAAGGGATGTAATTGAGTAAAACTGGAAAGGGATAAAATGACCCAATCGTGTACTATATCTAAGTGTGATTCAGTTTGAAGTTTATTGAAAACCTATCAACAAATCACAGATAGATTTTAATTAAAAAATATTCATTAAAATAATTTCATTAAAAATACCACAAATAGAATATTCGCCAAATGTTTTGAATGTATTTGTTGTCCGGACAGGAATTCTCCGATACATTTGTTGAGTATATCCTGAGTGGGAAAAAACAAACACAAGAAGTGCGGCAAAGTTTTGCATATTTGTTGCGCTTCGAAAGATCGACAAGTTTTAAGTCTTTCGAAAATTACAGATAACTTTTCCATCGCTAACAGAAACTCTTCGCTATCGTCCATATTTTTATCCAAATCCAAACCAACGGAACCGACTAAAGACAAATTAAAAATTATTTTAAACTAAAACTGTATTATTATTACCGAAATAAGTGGCCGACAGAATCAAATTGAAAGCCAACAGAGCGTCTAATTGAGAGTTGGAAGACTTGAAACGTTCTAACGATGACTTAACGATAAAATTTGATTCTTTTATGGAAAATTTTTCACAAAGAATCAAATGTTCCAAACAATTGGACACCAATTGATATACTTTGGAATTCTTGTCAGTCAATACTTTTAAAGAGAGCTTAAAAAATAGAAAAAAAAATTAAAATTTCGTTATTTTATAAGAATTACCTGAAATATCTTTTGTGAGAATTCACTTTCAGCGAAATCGTCGACAAAGAATTCAATTAAATGAAACGCCAATTTCCACAACTGTTCGACATGTTCTGTGTTATGACTGTTCCGAATAAAAATGGGTTTAAAATATTTTTGAACGAAAAACTAAACTTACGAAGTGTTGTCTGAAAGATGTTTTAGAACATATTCAGAAGCCATCGGTAAAAATGTAGTCTCTTTTTCATTGGAACCGATGCCACGAAATTCAAGAATGTATTTGAGTGCATGAATTGTGGCGATTCTTGCCGGCAGATAATGACTTTTAATACTCAACTCAAGACATTTTTTGCATTTATCGATGATTTGTTCACTTCCGAGTCCTAAAACTGCACTCGACTTACAAATACCAATAATTATATACTGAGACATAATTTCATCTTCATTTGTTTGCGCCATTCTTTGCAAATCTAAAAATGTATATAAAAGCCATTCGAATTGAACGCTTTCAGTGAATAAATCCGATAAAAGAACAATTGATTTGCATATTTCTGTCAGTAAAGGCAAATGAGAGGATTGTTGTGTCGATAGTATCTGTCCGTAGAGATCGAGCAGAAAATGTAAACATGAATTCAAATCGATTTCAGACTTTTCCTGATTAGAAGACAGACTTTTATTATTATTTAAACCATTTGATGGACTCATAGGACTATAATCGGAGGAAGAAGAGGTCGAGGATAGAGGAGACAATTCATTTGGGTTTTGGATTTTCAAAGGAAGTCTCAATAATTCAATAGATATCTGTCCGAAATCATAAACATTTTGTTCGTTTTCATTATCCGAAGTCATTGAATTAATAGCCGCAAGAAGTGGTTCGCGAACTAATTGTAGTTTTACGCCATGATTTGAATGAAGAAAAGATGGAATTTTTTCCGTCTTTTGTTTAATGAATTTACTTCTAATAGGATTTCCCGGTTGTGGTGATAAAGTTGAGAGAAGAAGTAATTCTGAAATGGCTTTCGTTGTAATCATACAAATATTAATCCTTTCATTCAGTTCTTCATTAGATTCATTATTATTGTTTACTCCCAAAACTCCTAACAAAGACATCCAAATCTCTTCGAATTGAACTCTAGAATTCCAGCCCAAACTCATGACACGGAAACAGAACTGATTCAAAATCTCTTTATAATGAAGAAATTCTGAAGGAATGGTTGGAACAATAGTTCCAAAATCACCAGAAAAGGTAGGGCTCCACTCGCTTTTAAAAGTCCAGACAGAAACGGGAACCATAACGAAACTGTTGACGAGTGGCAAACGAGCCGTTAATAAAATTACTTTTTTTAACAGATGACTCATAACGGTTGGAATGTGCGGTAAGTCATTCGGATGGCTTTCCAAAAATAATACTATTTGTGTGATTCGTATACATGCTTTGTGGGGATGTTTCCACTCTGGGTTTTCTCTTTCAGCCGAAGCAAACTTTTCTGGTTCTTCGAATTTCGGTAAATCACCGAAAACTGTTAACAAACAAATAGTTTAAGTGATTAAAAAAATTATGTATTTAATAAAATAAATAAATTTTTAAATTAGTAAATAAGAAATACATACAGCGTTTGGTCAATGAATGAATGGATGATATGATAGAGCACTGATAGCTTACATTTTCAGACGTTGATAGGAATGAAAAAATAGAATTACAATTAAGAGATGCTCTAATTATCTTCAGACTAGAGATCAAATGAATAAATGACATGTTTTCTACTGTTTCTGTCATATATTGAATTGATTCCGAATATAGTACTGAAATTCTGAGGATATTCGGCAACAGATCGGTTGCTATACTTCGTTCTGAGTGGTGCTCCAAAAATGCTAAAAATCCGATCGACATTTTAAACAAATAACTCCAAAGATTTGTTTGACTGAAGATTTCTATGAGTTTGTCGCGATGTCGCGCCTCTTTTGGAGTAATCATTTCAGAGTGGGGTAAGAATGGGAAGTGAGGGACCGGTAATATTGATATGAAATAACTGATATGTTGAAGGACTGCATTTAAAGATGCCTTTAAAAGATTGATTCGATTCATAACAACGGAGAACATAATCTTAGTGTTAGTCTTATCCTCCTCTATGAGAGAGTGTTCACCGAATTCAATACATTCGCCTAATATTTCTGATTCAAAGTCTTTTGAAGAAAAAATTGAAACAATATCTTCATAAGAGAGTCTATTGAGGAGATGCGCCGCTTTATGGCTTTTTATATACTTTTGACAATATTTGGTTAAAATTGTTAAAAACCATTCCTTATTTACTTCCGGTATGTCTATTACAAGAGAGCTGTCACTCAATGGATGAAAAATTTGCAGTTCATTAGATTGAATGCAAACATTTCTAAATGATTCCAAACTTTGAATGAGTTTTGAATATCGTAAAGGATTTAAGCAAACAATCAATTTATCGAAATCTTGAGAAGAGAACTGATTATTCGATTGATTAGAATACGATTCATACGACGAATTCAATAATTTGATTCGATTTAAGACCAGATTTTGTGATTCATTCATAAGTAAATAATTTGACTGAAGCGCAGAATTAGAAAGAATTTTCTCAATCAAGAAAGTGATCAGTGAAACAGATTGTGACGGATGTACTCTTTCTAAACAATTAACGAGTCGTCTTAAAAATTGGGCTGATTTTAAATTATCATCACATCTGGCATTAATTGCTTGAATAAATAAACCACTAGAAGCAGAATTACGATGGATTGCACTTATGAATTCACTGACGGGCAGTTCGTGACATAGTTTTATGATTTCATTAATATTTTGGACAATAAGCCAAGTCATGTGCTCCGCGTCGTTCATATTCTCGCAAACAAAATCACAGAATAGTATCAGAGAACCCCTTCTAATAATTTCAATGGAGGGACAAAAAGCGAGACTCGTTCTCGTTTTGTTAACACTTCCTCTTCTTTTACCGATCGATGGGATTCTCGAATCAACACAATTAATAACTGCTGTCGGTTCGGGTCTTATTAAATGATTCCAAAGTCCGTCTTCATTATTGTCCTCATAATTAAGAAGCATTAAAAGATTAAACCACTGAAGTGCGAGTGTCGGACATTTGCATTGAATGTTCAAAAATGAAGAATTGGTTTTATTAAGAGAAAAACCACTTAAATAACTGTTGGACTCTTCAGTCATACACTCATCCGAAGTATCACAAAATTGACTTTTTTTAATCAAATTCATGGCTGCTTTGGCCACACGTCTGAAAGAACCCGATTGAAACATATGAGTCAAAATCAACATATAGTTAGCCAATTGTTGAGTCAGAAATTGAACATGCTCCTTTATATCCGTATAAAATGTATTCGAACGGATCACTATCTCATGACTGCATAATTGAATTATTTGTAATAAATATTCGGCGAACATTTCTTCTGATTCCAGAGTTAATGAATCAGTTCTGTTAGTGATTGAAGACATATGGAATGGAATGGAATTCGTTGAAACAAAAGAAGAGGTTGGAATCACTGGTAAACCAAAAGGTCCAATCGTTACAATAGAACTCTTGATTTCTTCGAGTCGGGCCAAAACCACTTCTTCTTTAACCTGAACGATGAGAAGTCGAAGAATGACCAAAATTAAAGAAGTCCATCGATGGAAATAATAATAGTTATCAGTTATGTCAGGTTGAGGGGCAGCGAACAGAGCTTTCAATAGGATATCGACGGGTCTGAAAACACTCGGAGACACCGATTCGAACAAATGATGCAAACAATTGAGTGAATCGTAAGAATCGATTTGAATCTTTTGTTTTATTAATTGCGGTAATAATATGTCTGTTATTTGTCGAGAAATCTTTTTCCACTTCTCTTCGCCCTCTTTCTTACTTTGTTTGGTCACAATTACAAGAATTTTAAGAATTCTTGGAAATTGAATTAATTTAAAACAATTGGCAACAATCACTTCCCTCTGCGCTTCCAATTCTTTACTTGAATCAACTTTTGCTGCACTTCTCAAAAGGATCAGATCCTCAACAATTGGCTGAAGTGAAGGTAAAGCAAATTTCTGCGGGTAGTGTCCACTCGCGAGAATTCCATCGCAGAGTTGAATTATTTTAGGAATTCCTATTATTGTCTTCGAATGATATCTTTCGTACGACAAAAGTATTAAAAAGAAGAATAAGTGTCCGATAAGTCGATCGTATCGATCAAAGTATCCGCTCTCTATTAGTTCAAACTGTTTTAATATGAATCCAATAAAAATTTGTTCGGAATCGAGTAAACAATAATTGACTCTTAATTGAACCAATTGTGACAATAAGTCCAGAACTTCGCATTGAAAGGAAACGTCACTCGTAATTGTGTACTGTTTTAATGCTTTTATAACAACCGGTTCGAAGAGACGAATGTGTGAAGTGAGTGAAGCCTTAGAATTCAGACCCAAAGAGGTATTGTTTTTGTCTAAAATAAGAGAAACTCGTTTTTCAATTTTCTTGCGAATCCAACTCGAAAATGTTAGCTCTGGTTCTTCACATGAAACAAAAGAAGAGTTTAAACGTGAAGCCATAGACGCATAAAATTGGGTAAATTTAGTATATGGATGAGATATACAAGTATTATACAGTCCTCCCATTTCTAAATAATTGGTGATTCGGCCCAAAGTTATTGAAGTTCTGTTTGGTGTCGAGTTTTCATTTTTAGTAACTTCTTCTTCAGTTATTTGATTCTCTTCTATAGTTTTATCGTTTGTAAATAAAATTATAAAATTTGTGCCAAAAATAGTTTTAAGAAGTTGTCTAACGGTATAAACGGAAAGACTCGGCTCTAAATTGAATACTATTTTCAAATAATGAAGAATTTCTTCGGCGTATTTACTAATGAATTTAATTGTTGCGAATTCTAAAAGACGGCCCAAAATAGTAAGCGTTGTATTTAAAAGAGTTGACATTTTATCGGTTTTAAAATCAATAGAACTCTTATTACTCATATAAGAGGATCGAATCAATTCAGTGAATCGATTCAACAATAAATTTGTATTAACTTTCGCTAACTTTTCCTTTTCATTCTTTTCTGATTCGACTTTCTTCTCACTTTTATCGTTGAAATCAGAGATCTTTGGAGTGGACTTCTTCTTGATTGGACTCAAAGTAGAACTAGAGAGCGATTGAATGACTGGCATTTTATTATAATTAGTTATAGAAGTCATCAGATTTATTGGAATAATTGGTTCGTCGATTATCGTTGAATAGATATTCATTATTCTTAACAAATGGGAGAAAACGGTTTCTAAATGTTGAGCCAATTGGGGGCATATATTACTTATAAGACCCCATTCGAGTTCAAGAGTATCCGATTGGTTTATATTGAAATTTGTTTTTATCAAATTGAATGCCAATCCTTCCAAAATGTTTCCGATCAAATTTAATACATTTTGATGAGCGCTTAAGTCCAATAAAATCAAAGGGTTTGTCGTTAATAATGTAATGCAAATATTCAAAAGTTGAGTCGATAAAGAGGTCTCAGAATACTGACAGTCCCAACAATTAGGGAATTCAGTCGTCGGATATTTGTTTGACAAAACAGTCAAAGCATTGCAGTAACCGATTAGAGCGTATTTGTTATCCAAATTGAATTGTAAGCCATTAATCAAATCGATGATAACATTAGAGAGATTAGCCTCTAATAAGTGATTTTTATTTGGTATCGAATTTTCAAAATTTAGTGGATTTGTGAATGATTTTAATGGAGGAACTGAAGACTCAAAGTCTTTGAAAGCGACTTCTTTTTCTGACATATTTCTTATGGTTTGTTCAAATGCAATGGCAGTAATGGCATCGCTATCTGAATGAATTGTTGGAGTGAACAGCATTGGTATCAAAGCTGTCAGCGCCAGAGCTGATGCCTCTCTCACTCGGAAATCTTCGTCAACAATCAGTGGATAATATATTTCTTTTAGAATTTGTTTTTGTAGACTTTCTTTCTTTAATTGTATTCCATTTTTAAATTGAAATTTTAAAGCTTCGAAATAATGAAGAGTTTTGTAGTCAATATCTGCTAAGAGGTCTACCAGTTCTGCCTTCACCAACCAATAAGGGTTTTTTTTAAGTTCAATTAATTGATCCATTATAGACAAAGCAGTCATATTTATGCTATCATTTGCTTCTAAACATTTTAAAAGACAAATTCTTAATCCACTTAATCCTAGTTTTATAGCCACCGATGAACTCTTTTCTTCGAAAATAATTTTTGATAATTTCATCAATAATTCATCGAGAGATGGAAATTCAGGATAAGAAGAGAGGGAACAATTTCTGAGCAAAAAGTCATTAAAACTTTTGTTTTCATTGAGTACTTCATTAATGAAATTTCCTATTATTATCGCGATCTGTCCTCTAATTTGAGGATCAGAATGTGTTGAGTATTGAAGAATATCCCAAATTTTTTGAGGGGATTCACCGGTTTTTGTTTGAGATTCGCTATCGATAAACAACTCAATTATTAAAGCTTTGGGATGAAGACGTATTATGGCTGAAATACAGCCCAAAGCAAGTGATTTGACACTAACGCGGACTAAACGGTCAGAAATCAGGTGTCCATTATTTCCACTCAAAAGAAATTGATTGCAAAGAAGTCGAATACAATACTCTAAACAATTAATATTTTCACTTAAAAAGTCTCCGATATCTCCAATGTTAAGACGATCTTCAATAGAGTCAAAGGAAGCGTTGGTATAAGAGGGAGATATCTGATAGTCGTTGTGATCTTCATTATCAACAAAAGTCAATTTTGTGGTCATTTGATATCCTATCGAAGAGTGTCTACTCATTTGTTGTCTGATTGAATCGGTTTCAAAATCTAAGACACGATTTCTATTGGCTTCCAATGGATTCATTTCCAATTGATTTAAATCATAATTTTCAGATTCAGAAATGATTTCACTTCCATTCAAAGCTTCCACTGTTTTCGATAAGTTTTCAGAATCGATAAACTTTTGAAAACTTTGCTCAGAATAAGTGAGACTCTGTTCTAATTTGTCACCAAAAGAAGTGACGCCATGAATATTAGCCACTTCGTCGTCGACCAGAGACTCGACATTAATCGAAGAACAACTTAAAGAATTATTGCTTTGCATTCGACGACTATTTCGATGCAATGATAGCATTGGAGACGCGGGAGAGGAACGTATGTAAGTCCCTATTCTTGATTTATCGATGCCTTTAGGGTCAATCAAATATGGAAGAATAAGCTTTGGAGGGGTCTTCATAAGTTGAAGGAGTGCTTCCAAAGCAGATAAAATAACGGTATTGTTATTATTATACCGAATATTATGTAAAATTAATTCAAAGGTTTGTAATAAATTTTCAGTAATTGTGTCATAATCTTTGGCCATAAGTTCTCTTTGCTTTTGAGTGACACCAAAAGTGTTGAGACTTTCATATTCGATATGTGAAGGAATGTCATATAAATGGGGAATCATATGTTTCAGACATAAGAAGACGCCAACAATTATTCTTTCAGAAGTTTTTGATTCTAAAGAACTGTCAGTTGTTTCTGAAATAGTATTCATTTGATTCAATGACTGAATTAAATGACTTAAAAGCCAAGAAAAGAATATCTGTGGCTTTCGTGAGTATTGACAGATCACAACCAAAGATGAAGCGGCCGTTCGTCGAACTGATGGCATAACAAATTGTAAATTTGGCAAAAATGCGTTCAAAAGAGTAATTATTTCATTATCTGACGCAAAGGGCGCTAAAACGGGCATTATTTTAGTCATTGCCATCTGAAGTGTTTCCTGAATCAAATCTTCTTCAGTTCGTTCACTGATTTTAACCAAAGATGGGAACAAATTCAATACATAAGGTTTACATTTTGCCGGACGCGTCAAATGACACATATCTGCGAATCGACTTAAGGCGGCCCTAAGACTACGTGAGGGACCGCTTTTCTTGATTTCTTTGTAGAGTTCGACTTGAATTCGTCCCAATTGAGTGTCCATTAAGTTCTTAATCGTTCGATTTAGACACTCGTTGGCAGTCATTCTTACATCTGAATCTGAATCATCACAACAGGCGAGGAATGTTTCGATGGCTATTCCCAAAAACTTCTGGAAATCTTCAATATTTCTGGAAATTTAATGGTTTTAAAATCAAATCAAATTAATGTTATTTTTACCTCAAAGTCGGACAACTGATTATATCTGCGATTGTTATGCAATGCATTGTCTTCTCTTTCTTCGTAAGAGACGTCTCTTTTTTGCTTTAATTAAACAAAATTAGTTTAAATACATTTAATATAAAATAATTACATAAAACGAGTTGAGACGACCGCCTCTTCTGGTCTGTCAATTGGGGTTTGAATTACTCTTAAGGCTTCAAAAGCCTTAACCAATTTCTCAATTGAAGCCATTCCTCAGTTATTAATTAGTGAATAAAATTAAATACTTTATGAAATCATTTGTTGAGTAAAAGAATAAATCAATTATTTCTTAGTATTTATAACTAAATATATTTGATTGAAAGGAATAATTTTAGTGACAAATAAACGCCACTTTCAGTAAACAATAACTAAACAAAACATTTCGTCATTCAATCACTAAAACATAATAATAATAGAAATCATAGTTTTTTATTTCTTTTAAAACTGAAGTTTTAAATAATTATTAATGTAAATAAGTGTTAAGCAATTCGATTAAATTGATCTTGTTTATTTTTTAATTAACTGTTACCTCCAGTATATCTAATCGATGATCAAATTAATTTCAAAATTTAAAGGTTTATAATTAAATTTAATGTCGTTTATGAACAGACCTTTGGTTTGTTTTTTAATTTTTTGCGCTCAAAACACAAACATTTGAAAACAAACAAAAGTTTATTATTGAGTAAAACTTCTTCTGTTGATATGGATTTGGATCCTTTTATTAATAATCCAATAAAAGACTATACATTTGAATCAGAAATTCCTGGAATCGCTAAAAAGGAGGGCTGTCTTATTGGTATCGATGAGGCCGGAAGGGGACCCGTTTTGGGTCAGACAAACAATTAAAATATTTTGAAACGATTGAAACTTTTGTTTTTTAGGTCCAATGGTTTACGGTTTGGCGTACTTTCCATTATCTCTTGAAAGTCAATTGAAACGATTAGAGTTTGCAGGTTTACATTCATTTAATTTTTACTTTTGAATATAATTTTAAATTAAATGACATTTAATTTGAATAACAGATTCAAAGACATTAACTGAAGAGAAAAGAGAAGAAATATTTGAGAAAATCGGTAAAAATGAATACAAAGACATCGGGTGGTTATCCACTGTGTTATCCCCCGTTACTATTAGTAACTCAATGTTCAAACGGTAAGTACTCTTGAAATCAATATTAAATGATTTTAATTTATAAATGTTTAGAACAAAATATAATTTGAATGCCTTATCTCACGACACGGCAATCAATTTAATTAAAAGATCCCAACAAATGGGTATTAAAGTCAAGAAAGTATTTGTCGATACTGTGGGTCCGGCAGATAAATATGAGGCTAAACTTAAAGCCTTATTCCCGGGACTATCTGTGAAAGTGGCCAATAAGGCGGACTCCATTTATCCAATAGTGAGCGCCGCCAGTGTTTGTGCTAAAGTGATTCGCGACCGAATCGTCAATCGATGGAAATTCATTGAACCCGACTTACGATTTTCTGGGGATGACTACGGCTCAGGATATCCGAGCGGTTTATAATTGTTTTCATAGTATTAATAATATAATGATTCAAATATTTTTTAGATCCGAAAACTAAAAGTTTTTTGAGTAAAAACATTGATCCAGTGTTTGGTTTTCCGACATTTGTTCGGTTCAGTTGGTCTACGATTACACATATTCTCGAAGAGAAAGCTGTTGGATGTGAATGGTTTGCATAACAATTCATTGTCTTCTCAGCTAAACATTTATTAATCAATTTTAGGGAGGAATTGGATGAACAAGAAGTAAAACCGGAGACCAAATCAACTATAAAAATATCCAATTATTTCAGCGCTAAAACAAACCCCAATAAAAAACAAAAAGTCAATACTTTTTTCAAAGAAAGGAATTTGGAAAGTATTTCCTCTTTGGATGGATTTTAATTCAATTTTTTTTATTAAATTATTTGATAAAATATTTTAGTTTTACAACATTTCAATAACTTTATTCATATTCCTTCGCATATTTTCTCGACGACCTGTTTTTAAAAAAAAATTTTTTTTAACGTTTTGTAAATTTTCATTAAATAAATCAAGTTTTAGACTTACACTCATTTCCATCATTATTGGATCAATACATCGATGGACAGTACTTAGAAGGACTTCATCTATTAAAACATAAACCAAACTAAAAGACAAAGAAATTTATTTTAGAATTAATTTGAAGTAAAATCCGAATTTACTTTTCGTCAGAAGCAAAGGGCCAGACATGAGTTTGCAAGAAATAGGCGTCGACTTGCATTTGTTGCAAACCGTAACGACTGAATGTCGACAAACGCACACATTCTATAAGAGTCTGGAATTTAAAGAATTGAGTAAATGTTTCATTGATTGGTAATGACTTCAATACTTTGAGTCCGATTTTGATGATTCCGGTCAGGACTGATAGTCGAGAGAACTCAACACTTCCGAAAATTTCTATTCTTTCGGTAAATAATTTTTGAATGTTTGACATAAGACTGTTTTCAAAAGTGCTGTTCAAATCAAAGATTAGTATTTATATTATGGTAAAACTTCTGAATTTGGTTTTGAGAGAGAAGACATTTAAAGGTTTTCCTATATTTAAATATTTTGTCAATTGAGCTCTATTTTTAAAAGGGGTATAAATTTATTTTAGAGGTGTTGTTTTTATAAAGTGCGCTTGGGAAAATGAACAAGTTAAATTTATAACAGTAACTAACGTTGAAAACTTTGGGTTCAATACATATAGTAATTTTCAGACTCTTATTCACGTTTTTGATATTCATTTGTCACTACTTTTTCTTAAATACAATACATTAAAATTACAAAGGATTTTATTTTTAAATATACTTGGTAATGATATTTAAGAGAGTAAATTTTTAGTGCAATAAAAGTGCAATTCTAAATACTCCTAAATTGTATTCCAAATTCAAAAGTAGTGTATTTTAATGGCAAACCTGGAGGGGCCGTAAGCACTCCAATTTGATGACTTATTAGCGGAATGTCGTCCCCCTAAACCTATTGCACTGAATGTCCTTCGGCTTCGACTGGAGTCAGAACTACGTTCTAGTCGTAAGCCTTCCTCATATAGTTGTCCGACCTGTGCATCCATTTCAGCGATGTCTTCGATTACTCTTTTCATGACTGAACGAACAGAACGGGGTTCCACTGAACTTAACCAGTCTCTCGTCTCAACGCTTTTTCTTATCATTTGTGAAATGTTATGTCCCTCTAAACGGACGAAATGGTTGAGCAGTTTTTGTGCCGTTTCGTGCGCTTCTTTGCATAAATCGGAAATAGGGGTTACACTTGTTTTAGTGTTGGGGTAAATGTTGAACTGTTCGTCAGTGAAAGATAAAACGTAACCAATTATAGAATTATGGAAATCTAAGCAAAGTCTGGACAACAAAAGAATGAGTTGTGAGGGCGGAGACGTTGCCGTCGAATAATTCTTTTCGTAATCCAAAGAATTTGAAAGAATGTATCGAATAAATCCGATGACAACTAATTCTCGAACTAATTTTGTTCCAAAATTTTGTTGAAATTGTGTTTTAGCAGCGAATGTGACTTCGGGGTCAGTAAAAGGTGTGAGTGCGGCCACCACTGACTTTATTAATTCACTTATAGAAGTCTGTAAAGTAATTAAAAGATCGGATAACGTTTGCTTATCAATCGTGAGGGCATTTATTGCAATTGTCGTTCTCGAGGATGCAGTTTGAGAGGAAGTATTGCTTAAAATAGAATGTCTTATATTCGTAAGTTCATCTTGGTATCTTGTTTTTAAATGTGATAAGAAGTGTTGGCAGTGATCTTCACTGGCCTTCTCCACGATATGCATCGCTTTCACAGAAAAGTCACTTAAGCTATAAATTCTATTCAGACTTAAGAGTCTTCGATAAAGTCTGTCGAGTGCTCTCACGAACAAAATCGTGTCATTTGTAGACTTCTTTTCTGACTGAACTCTATTTAATATTCTTTCAAAAAATAAATTCATATTTTTGTCAACGAATTGTCTCAAAGTATTCTCTATTTGTTCCGACGATTCTTCCGATTTATTGAATGATTTTTGCATAAAAATATCTGAAAAGAATGTTATCGAAAGGGATAAAGTGCTGAGAAAACCATTGCATGCAATGTCTGTATATTCCAATATATCCTAAAATTGGATGATATAAATAATGTAAAATCAACAACAAATAAGAGTCAATTACCGCAACGTTATTCATATCATCAGATGAATTGTTCAAAAGTTGATTCTTTGCCAAATCATTTTGATAATCCAATTCACTTAAATTGGTTTCCAATCGCTTATCAGACCTTCAAATCAATTGATATTTATAATGAAAAGTAGTATATAATGACTCACATTAAGAGATATTCCCGACAAAGCTTTTCCGTCGGTTCTTTCAATTTAAATAACAATTCTATGCTTTCATTTAATTGATTGGGAGATGCCTTCAATTGTTAATAAATTATTTTTAAAAAAAATTAATGAAATGAATAATTACTTCTCTATTAGAAAGTTGTTGATATAGTTTTTCTTTTAATTCTTCAACAATGGAAAGACTTTCGTCTTTAATGGCTTCAATAGAGGGAAAGTGGGAGTATTGGTTCAAAGTTTTCTCAGCCCTTAAATAATATTTGACGGCTTCGTTGTATTGGTTTAATTCAATTGATTCTCTCATTTTTGGTGATAATTCAAACAGAAATTGAAGTCTTGTGAGCACTTCATGAGTGTTCGCCAATTTTGATAAATCATGTCGTCTTCCCTTTAGATTCTCAGAAATTTGTTCACTATTTTTAGTGATCGCTTCCATATTAGTCGACAATAGATTTAACTCTTCTTCCATTTTATCAAAATGTGAACTCATCTAAACATATAAACAATTAGTGAAACTATAGTAACAAAAGTGAACACCTTTTGAATGGTTTCTGTGGCGGAAATGAATTTATTGTAGTTCTCGTAAACCAAAGTTTGCATTTCGGAGTCCAACGATTGAATCTCTTTATAAAGAGTTTGTTCGCATTCCATCAGTTCTGACAGATTTCGCTCTTTTAGTAACTGTTTTACATTATTAGACATTAATGAGTTTTATTGAAATTATTTACTTTATTTAAATATAAATCACAGTTGAAATCAGCGCTATTTATATCAAATGGATTACAAACGGAAGAGTCATTCCTCTGTTGGTCACTATCGTTATGCTTAAGAATAGTCCGACCTCGAGGTCTGCCACTAACTATATCTGTATTTATTAAAATTAATTGAAAATTTATTGAATGACTCACCACTCGATGACATTTATTTTTTTATCACTTAATTTACTACTTTTTATTAAATATTTTTATTAATTTCTTAACAAATAATATATTGACTTAATTTTATGTCAAATAATTTTGTCATTAAAATCGGTTGAATAAAATTGAGTGAAAATAATAGAGTGATGTAAACAAAACTGTTTTTAATAAAAACAACGAATGAGTGAACGCTTTAAAAGTATTGCATTGAAGTGTCATTTCAGGTGTGAAACACATTTTTCCATTCAATTTACAAAAGATTGTAAAGACATGTATTAAAAGAAAAAACACTTAACTATTAGTAAATTAATTTTAATTGATATAATTATTAACAAAGTTATCAATGAATTAAAATTCTTGTTATAATAAGTAATTAAAATTTTATAATTTGAGAAAAATTAATAAATGATATTATTATTGAATTTTATGCATAAAACTTACCCATAAAAATGAAGATATAGTTTTGAAAGTATGATATATTTGTAGTGTTTAGCCGTATGAGTCAGAAGCACCAGGGCTGCAGGAGTATTGTATGTGTCCATAGACGGCCTACGGTAGTCCGTTGGCCGGTCCATGAGTACTCCTGCGGCGCTAGTACTTAGAACTCTTCGGCTCACAAGTGATGCTCTTCTGTCATGTCATTCATTCAGTGAAGACTAACACAAGAATAGACCCGAAATGAGACGAAATATATATTTTATTAATAATTTTTAGATTAAATTCGTCTCACTATTGGACAGAATATAATTAACAAAATGACTCACAACTTGGACTCAGCTTTCAGTCTATTAACGGTTCTCTCAAATATTAACTCAATTGAGTTTAATGAGGAAGTCGTGGATAAATACAATAAATACAATAAAGATGAATGAGTGCAGAGTCGCCCGAAAGCATTAAATACTCTCAACTATTGGCTAAAATTAATGCAATAATAAGTTGTGAAAACCATATTCAGTAAAATTGGAATCTTTATACAAATTATTCAGATTTTCTCTTATTTTCAAAACTGATTTCATAGACTTTTTTGTCTCCGATCGACACAACGTTAATGTTCTTCAATTGAATGTCATTTCATTTCAATATTCTTTTGATAAATTTTATTATTATTATTAAATTGTCCTCAACCCTCATTCTTCCCCTGAACTCAAACTATGTCCAGACCATCATATATTTCCTGCAAAAAAAATACAAATTAAAGTATTATTTAATAAAATCTCTATTATATATAAAAACATACTATCAAATGAAGTTCACTTATATTTCAAAGGGTTATTTTCAAACAGTTTGTAATTCTGTTTATTTATTAAATATAATAATTCGTTAACTAATTTAATGGTTGAAAAA
>JAQFZL010000089.1:0-24498 GCA_034695685.1 Galumna lanceata
ATATAATATATATATATAGGGTATGGTATTATATATACACCCTTTCAAATGTAATAATAAATTGTAAATAATATTTCTCTGTCTTATTCTCACGTGTGTTATATATCGAAAGTAATTACTGGGTTTTTGTACAAAATATTATTATTGATTATATCCTATTAAGACTTATTGAGTATTCCTAAAGTCATTCTGTCCTCATAGTGAAGACAGTGTTTTTGAGGGCGTTGTTGCCAAACATAAAACTTATTTAACTGTATATTTCTTGGCTCACATTCTCCTAAAAATTGCTTTCGATTAACGTTTTGCACAATTTCTGTGAACTCCTTATAAAAAGTGAATTTAGTTTTCAATAAATCACTTCTCAAATGACTGTAAAACCCTTTTACTGAATCCCTATTTGAAGAAAAGTCTTTTAAAAACTAAATTTTATTCTCATTTTATGCCTAAATTTAAGTAATGTCTCATTCGGTCCCTCGTATTGATTGTAGTACTGAGCAGTAAATTAAGGATAATTATTAGCCATAACATCGCCGCAGACATTGCCATATATTGTGTCTGTTCTATCATTGACTCGATTATCTTCAAAGTGTTTCACTTCTTTTGTACTGCATTTCATTTTCAACTGTTTTTGGGAAATAAGGTTTTCTCACAATAATTATCACAAAAAGTTGGTTCACTCATTCACTGGAATATTCAAAATTCAGTTTCACTTCATTTGATTGCTGGCGAATGAACAGCAATGAGCTGTCGGTCCATAACTGGTACCGCCTCCGCCACCATTGCCAATGGGTTCTACCAAATAAGTGATGAGGGCTTCAGAGTCTTCTTTGGCGGCACTTAATTGAGAATTCACTGAAAAAAAAAGTTGAAAAACAAATAACAAATCAACAAATCCTGACTCAAGACCTATGAAAATTGCAGAGCTTTGGAACACAAAAATCGATAAAATATTCATAAAATCTTTGCATTCACTGTAAGAGTCAAAGAAATCTAACGACGAAAAGATATCTCTCATTAGAGTATAATCTAATAATAAAAAGATGTGAAAAGAGAGCAAAAATTTCTTTTAATTCAATATTTTATATTTAAAATTCTTATGACTGACGACTAATCTCTAACTCAGAATAAAAGAAATAAAATGCAGAAAAGTTTGTCTGTAACTCATTGAGGGAATCAATAATTTAATTAAAGTCAGAATATTTTAAAAATAATTTCCAAAATAATCTTTTTTTTACTAAAATTTCTTTAAATAGAGGAAAGTAAATGAAATTAAGAGGAATAGCATTACCGGCATAACTATAGATATGCAAATCGCTTTTGGGATGCATTTTCGGTGTCATCCTTTTAACAGTTGCGTATTGTCCGCATTCCATGCCTTTCCTGACGGTCCCATTCGTTCCGTTTTCTCCATCGAATTGTAGGCACTCATCGATTTGAGTGGTGGCGTAAGGCGTCGGAAAAAACACCATTTTCTGGTTTTGTGGTCTTTGGTATTCACAGGCATTAATAGTATTACGATTAACGGAATTAGTTTTATCGATAGTCATATCACACAGGTTTACGTTGTCGTCAACACTCAATATGTTTTGCTTAACATTTCCCATACGATTATTGGGGGCTATCGTCACAAATATTAAATGAAAGGCCAATCAAATAATAATCAATCGTCAGCTTCTTTAGAGGACTTACAGTTATGAAAAGTATCGTTTGGATGCCGTCTGTGCATAACGACACAAACCAGTAAAGTGACGGCCACTACAACTATTGCACTTAAAGTGAGCGGCAAAATCACTTCAAACTCTAAGAGCACAGAATTTTTATAGTCACTTAAAATAACTGCTTCTTCGTTCAATTCTGTGCTCGGATTATCTGATCGAAAGAAAATCATATGAATTATATTTAATTAAAACGTCACTCAAAAACTTATAATAATTTATATAAATTCATATTCCGTTTCATTTGAATTATTGCTTTAAAAGATATGGTTTTTTGCCGACAACTAATTGCTATTTATTTGATTCTATGCTTTAATGGTTAATGTAATGCAATTTTTATTTATTTTCTCGAATTTGAATCGTTTTTCAGTTTAACTTTATTTCAATATTTTTTTTTTATATAAACTTTAATATCTTTCAGTCGTTATTAGTTTTTTGAAATTCAAATACAGTTTAAGATTCAATTTTAGTTTCAATCTTTCACTAAATTCAGGTAAATAAAAATCTAAGCTTTAGAGCCATACAATAACTAATATCAACACTATCTGAGCGCTGACTCAACACTTTTATTCTGTTCTCTTCCCAATGGATTCTTTTTCTGCACAGAATATCATATAATGGTTGAGAACTCGAAGCGATTTTTCTCAACTAAAAATATATCAAAAAAACGTTGGATTTTATAAATGATTGCCATTAAAAATGTCCGAAACATTAATGATTAAAATGCAAAGGATTTAACGTTTAGATACGCACTTAAGGCACGTCTATAAATATAAAAAATATTTCTGTAAGTATATTACAGAAACTATATTCACATTTCTATGGGAACCGAATAGTATTTTATTGAAATAATAATCTAAACTTTTGGTCAACAAAAAGATAAAAACAGTTTTCATTTATTATTCTTCAAAACATTTGCCATTAATTTTGATATTTTTATCAAAATTCGTTCCGTATTTGAAACGAGAATTAATTATTTGTATTAAACAGAGATTCTTCTGTTTTGCGACCAAATATGTGTTCAATGCATTCACAACTCATATAAACTAATTGGTATAAGAAGTGAACAAATCTAATCCACGAACCAATTATAAGAAAGACAATAAATTATGTGTTTATGATCACAAGATGTACCCATCTATAAGTCCTAATCTTTTCTAATTAAGAAAACTTTCAAAAATAATTTGATCTAGTTACTATATTCTAGTACAATCAATTTTTACAATTAAAGTTTTCTAGTAATCAGTGCACAGTTTCTTAGCCCTAAAGTATATTTAATTTGATTTTCAATTTTGTTGAGTTATAGAAAAAATAATAAAATTTGAAATTCACTCACAATATCTCCACAAATATATTAAAGAAAACTTTTGAATCTAATTTCCTTTTGGGAGAAATATATCAGAAATTTATATATTTTTTATTATTTATTAAAATTTATAGCCTCTAATAATTTGAGTATTTAAATAAATAAACAAACAAGGTTATATATTTTAATAATTCAAATACTGAAAAATAATAGATTTCAAACCACATATGAGTTGAATTAATGCGAAACCATTTCGAGTAAATATAATAATTGATATAAAAATATTGAAATTATAATTTAAAAATTTTGATTAAAATATTGAAAACCAATAATTATTATTGAATTTATGAGAGAATTTAGTAATTAGAGTATAATTCGTAGGTTGACCAATGTATGAACATGGTCAAATTAATTATATGTAGCGATGGCTCACTTGACAATCAGTAAGTCTAAGCATTTTTGGTTGAAATGAGTATGACTTTAAACTAAAGCTTTGCTGATGTTATGGAAGGAAAGTATTGAAAGGAATTTTGGTGTTCAATGTGTTCACCAATTTTTGTGCTTTTGATTAGAAATGAGAACAAATGAATTCATTTATTGGATGTGAAATCTCTGTTACCGAGAATTGTGTCGTTCTTTTGTTTTGCAAAAATAGCGACAATTAATTAATTGTGACATTCGCTCAAATGGCAAACGTTTGCAAAAATGTATTAAATTAATTAAAGTCTTTTGATTGGAGTTCTGTCCAAATCTTTTCGACTAATAATTAATGTTTTGAATGACTGAAAGACATTAAAATGAATGACAAGTGCTTTAAGAGTGCTATTATTATAAGGTTTGTCTAACAGAAAGACAATCAAATAAATGCTTACAGTTGTGTTGCATTAGTGTAAGGAAGCTGTACTCGGCCTGACTACTGCCCGCTTCGGAATAAGCAGTGATCTGGACGTAATACCAGGAATACGACTGCAATCCATCAATTAGTAGTGATTTTTGTGATGAATGAATAAATTTTGAGTAAAGAGTCCAAACTGTTTGTTGTTTCATTCGATACTTGAGCTGAAAGTGCTGTACTGGACAGCCATTATCACTAAATGCCGACAAATTGATTATCACAAAAGTCGAGTTTATTGTTGCCAATAATGACTCCTTGTCTGGTGGCTGAGGACTGTTTCCTTTGGTCTTCACAGATATCTGTTGTCTTTCACTGCATCCGACTTTATTGCACGCGATTATTGAAAAGTCATATAATGTTCCGCACAATAGACTATCGAACACACAATTTGTTTGATTTGAACTCTTCCGCAATTGTTTGAAATAATTGGCGGAATTTTTGCATTCGATTATATACTCTGAATAATAAGCAGAGAAACTAATTTAGACTTTGAATGGATAACAGTCTCTAATTAGTATTATAATTACCCGACACAGAGTTATCATCGAATGGCGCTCTAATCCATTCTAATTCAATGCCTGAAGAGCTAACGCCTATTGGATTCAATGATATAGTTTTGGGACGATCTGTGTTTCAGTTGATATAAGAAATGAAAAGAAAAAAATTGAAACTTAAATCGAAAATGTATTTCAAGAATATATATCTCTATTAATGCTCGAATTGAACGGTCTTTGAGGTCGACTAAATCCTATTGAAGAGTCGATAAAATATAAAATTCAATTTTATGCTTAAAAATACTCGAATAAAACGTTTATTCATTTATAAAATGCAATGTAAAGGTTGCTATTCAGTGCCATTCAGTGCACTCTGACATACAACTAGTGATCAATAATCCGATACAAGATTTTCGACTCGAGGCGATACCAACTAATTTCACTGAATATTCTTTTGGCACAGAATAAAAGTTTTGCCGAATAGTAAACTCGATATATTCACTAAAAGTGAAAAAAGTTGTGAATTATTCACAACAGAAAAAATTCAATAATAATTTGCATACAATAACGAACTCTCATTAGTCATATACTAAGCATCTAATGAAGAGTAATGACTCAAATTTTCACAATTCCAGAGATTTTGAATATAAATTAATGAAATTTTCTCCTTTTCGTTAGAAAATCATCGAATAAGTGATCGATTATTCAATAAAAGCCGACATTACTTACAAATTGTTTCAATTGCTTTTATATTCAGTTTTAAATTATTTGACAAAACAGATAAAATTCAATTACCTTCGGATAAGGTTTCCGCTATTCAATTAAAACATAGATATATTGATTAGAAAAGTGGGAAAAAATCTTGGATTAACTTACCTTTAATTGGTTCAGATGGTGGTCCGGCGCCTATAATATACCAGAAAATTTTTCAAATATTTCTCATTTTTTTCAATTCAAAGTTTAGTTCTCTTTTCAATTTGAGAGGAATCTGAGCTTAAATAATACCTTTAGAATTGAAGGCCTGAACGACAATATCATATTTGGTTGATTTGTTCAAATTTTTCAGAAGAGTCTCAGATTTGCCACTTTTATCGTTGACTTCTAACGTCTTGTATATGAAAACATCTGATGAATCGGAGACTTTGTAACCGATATAATAGCCTTTTATTGATCCAAAATTGATTTGGTTGTCCGGACTCTTCAATATTGAGGTAAATATTTGATAAATAATCAAAAATAATGTTCACTATTGGATAATGCATTGAATGGCAATACCTTCCAACTGACTCTTAATGTTGTCGAAGAGTTAGAATGGGCTCTGATATGAGTCGGGGGATCGCTCGGAACTGTAATAAATGTCCATTACATTAGTCGTTACATTATATGCATCGCATTATTTTTATCTAAAGTTATCATTCATTCAAAACTTTTCTCCATTGAATACAAAAACAAATTATTAAAGACACAAATAAATGTATATTTCATTTATTCTGATCTCTATTTAGTTGTGACAAACAATTTATCTATTTTTCAACTGAAGAAATGGCATAAACTTTTGAAAAGAGATTTTCAAATCGATTATTGATCCAATTCTGTCAACTCATTCGGTGACAAAAAAAAGTAACGCCAGTATTGATGAAGAGTAAGCTGTGAGCACAGACACAGAGACAACCGTAGAAAAAGAAAGATAACTAAGAACTCACTGGTGTCTGTGCTGTCATATAATACATTTGAAAGTATAGATAAAACGATTTCTATTTGCAATCCTCGTCTTCCTTACCTTCTTCTTCGGTTTGGAAATTGATTGAAAGACTCGATTGACTTATTCCGAGTGAATTGACGGCCGCGACGTTTATCGAATACACATTATTCGGTAATAACTCAGATATCGTCCAAACCGTCTCTGTTTAAGAACAACAATAAATATAAAGAAAATCAATTTATATGAAGTAATTGTAACGAAACTAAACCCTTAGTTTAAGTAATTTTATACTTTTTCTTTTCATTTCATTTGCTTTCAAACAAATAACAGAATAATAAAAATTTCAGGAAATCTGATAACATATAAAAAAATTCTTGTTTTTAATTATAATTCTCATTATTTGAGATAAGTTTCTTTGTTTAATTAAATTAAATAATTGCTTAATAATTGAATTTTAGATCAAAACTAATGCTATTTTAACGTCTAGTCTAACGTCATTTTCATCTAATTTAAAGTGAAGTAATTTTATTTATTTTCTTGTATTTCAAGCAAACAATTTTCATCTCAACTTTCATATGTTATCTTTTTTTGTAAAATCTTTCCAAAATAGTACTAAATTTTCAACATTCTATTCGAAAATTCTAAAACTCAACTCAACTAGTTATTTTTAAAAGATGATTCGCCAAAATGTTCTATAAAAAAATTGTCCAAAACTTTGAATAAATGTCTAAAATATGTAAAAATTGCGGAATAGATTTATACGAATTGTGTTATGATATCCATTCTTGTCGTATATATTTGTTGAATAATTTAATAGTTTGTTATTATCGGAAAATTATAGTTTTTATGCGGGAAAGGGGTATTGCAAACGAATTAAGTGACTTTTGTCTGTATAGCGATATTTGACAAACATATCGCTTAGTAATTAGTTTTGTTAATCCATTACGACTTGAATTCGTGTGAATATCTTTTTTGTGTTTGATATCAAAGTTTACGTTTGAATCACTTTATTCTTTGCGATCAATATATTCAATGCAAACAAAGAAAAGAGTAGTTCTTATAAGTTGTGAAAATCACGCGATTGTTAACATAAAACAAAATTCTGACAAAAACTCAGATATGATAAGTATTAAATCGTAAGTCACTCTTGATTTAGAAACTGGGGGTCAATTATCGTAATTAATTAATTAATTTACATTTTCATAATTTCAAATAATAGGTAACAAATATTTCATTTGAGGCACTGGTATATCATAACTAATGCATATTTAATACATGGCTGTCATATATGCTATGCATATATTTAAGGCATAAACGGATTATATTCAGTGTTTTAGATTTGATATAATTGTGCGATAATTTATCTAAAAATTGAGAAGTTTTGGACAGACCTGAGCCGGGAATTGTTATGTTGCGTTTTTGTGATGATATTCCGGTCGGATATTCCTTGAGGTAAATGTGATATTTTGTTATTCGTGAGTTACCACTAAACGGGGGCCCCCACTGAACCCGAACCGAACGGCTGCTTATCTCATCGAGTTTGACATCAAGTGGAGTGTCGGGCGGTTCTGGACATTAATCATTACTCAATTAAAATATGAAAATATTTTACATTTCACTAAATGTGGTAACGATCGATACCCTGTACTATAACTTGAATACTGGTCTCATCCCTGCCGTAAGCGTTAGATGTAATGCACTGATAGAGCGCTGAATCGCTTCTATCAATCGATTCAATAACTAACTCTGATGTGATTCCTTCGTTTATTACCGTCTCTTTTATGGCATATCTATTGGAAAAAGTTATTAATAAATCGACAATAAATGAGAATATAATGGGATCTCAAATTAAACTCAAAATAACTCAAATAATAGAACACTAATAGAGATTTAATTCATTTTCGCACAACTTTTATAAAAAGTGAAGAAAAAACTTTAAATTTTTTTTTTAAAACAAAAAATTAATGTTTTTGAGTAAAGTTATCACTAAATACCTGTTGGAGTGTAGAGTATTAATGACTTGTTTGTCTCTTTGCCATTCAATAGTGATGGGTCGCTCACCCGTCGCTTCACAAACAAGAATTGCCTTTTGATTTCTTTGAAAGGTTTCAGCTCTGAATTTGTTCTTAAAACGGGCCGCGACTGACGTTTGGCGCAACAAAAGAAGCAAATTATCAGTTTTTTATACAAAACATCGAATGACAACAAATATTATTTCAGTTGAAATATTTCTTACTGTGAACTTGAATGCGAATAATTTTGCTGAGGTCTGGCTCTATTCCGTTGGACACATGACACAAATAAAGTCCAGAATCTTTTCTGTCAACACTCTCTATAAACAGAGTTCCGTTTTCGTACACTTGTGTCTGGAATGTGTTCACTATTGGTCTGTATTGTGATTTTATGCCTGAATTGTCAAAAAAGTCATTTCAGTTCGTCTTTTATGCCATAAATCAAGTGTTTGGAGAAAGTATTTTTTTTAAGGAAATTTCAAAATAGGAAACACTCTTTTAGAGTTAAGCCACGGATTAAATGAAATAAAAGCTAATTAAAAATTTCGGACAATTCATGCGAAAGTCATTTGAAAAGTTTGCACAGAATATGGGATTTAAGCTCTTAATAAATATTTATATTTTATCGCAAAATTCAAAATAACATTAAAACTCACTTTGGCTTCTTTTCCATTGAACCCTAGGCTGTGGAAAGCCTGTAGCCGCGCAGTCAACCCAAACGCTCATACCTTCAACTAAATCGATGTGATCTGTGGGCTCTATAATCCAACGCGGCTTCTCTACAATATATCAAATCATTCAAATCATTGCTTTTATTTGTTTTCCGGAATAAAAGTTTAGAGAATTTAATTGGAATAATCAGTAAAGTATTGATCATTAGTTTAATCTTTAACTCCGATTCTGTTCTAAATTCTTTACTTCAATTGTATGGTTTGTTAGGGAATAGAACCGGTAGTATCCAAGTAGAAGATAATGAGACCATAATTACCGTGTATTATCATTTGAGTGCTGTGTTTATCTTCTCCGACATCATTAACTGCAACACACGTGTAATTCCCTACAAATACAATAGAAAAAGTTTTTGATAATCAATACTCACAATAAGAGTAATGAATTTCAGTCTCAAATATCTATATTAGAATTTCCAGTATTTCCAAGAGTATCTCATAAAAATATGTTCTACAGCACAGAATATATGACTCTCTGAATATATTATCTCAAAAATTGATAAATAATACTCACAAAACCTTTTTATAAATTTAGAACAGTTTTTATATTGAATAAAATGACAAAAATTTTGCAAAAATTTCTAAAGAACAGCGGTTTAGAGCGGATCCTCCAAACTATGGCACCAGTCATTATGAGCAATACCAGAGTTAAGTCAATTTATTTTCATCAAAAATAGATCATATTTTTGATGTGAAAAAAAAATTTCTTTTAAAGACTTTTTAGTAATTTTGGACAAAAATAAGGCCTATATTTCTAATAAAAATATAATATATATTTAATATATGAAAATCTGGACCAAAGGCTTTACTAATCAAACGTTAAAATATATGCTCCGAAAAACATGAATTATTAATGGGTTTTATGTTAATTATTGTTTTTTTTTGAAGAAATGTGCGGATGACTTACCCCTCTGTTTCTTTGTTATGGTCTCAAACAGAAGAGTCGAGGAATAGTCAGTTAAGTGATGCACTTTAACCATTGAGTTGACGATATTGTCTTCACTGATCAGTTGCTCGTTATATAACCATTTGATGGTAAGCGGAGGATCTCCTCTGACAATAGTGCAAGTGATGGACAAACGTTGTCCGGTATGTACTAACGGAGGAACGATGAAAGGCTCGATAACCGGCTTTTCTGTTATCAACAAAAACCAAAATTATATTCAATTGCATTAAGATTTGATAAAAACAGAATATTCTGAGCTATTATTCATTAAAGTAAACATCAAATGATAATGTGTTACAACATTTCCAACACAAATATATATAATTTCGATTACCTCTGACTGTGATATAGAAATCTCTTCGCGATATATCGCCCTTATATTTGGCAATACATGAGTACCTAATTTTGGAGCAAAACATGAATTCAATTTAGTTTATATTTTACCAAAAATTGCTTTGAAGTCAATCCTTATAATACTATTAAAATAAAAAGCATTCAATCCATAGGAGGCCTCAAAACAAATGATTGATTGAAGACATCTATTGATTTATTGATCATTTCTTTTATATTTCTTTATATATATATTTTGAAAAAAGTCTAAATTTTTAATGAATATAAAACCAATTTAAGAAGAGTTGGAATTCGGTTCTCCTAATGACCTCATATTAAGGATACTATTCTTTGGTTTCCCTTAATTTAATGAATAGTTTGTCGAATGAATGTTAAAAATTATTACAGAATTTCGTCAAAAGAATAACAATGAGAAACGATTTTATCGCAAAGCATTACAACTCATTCATTACAATAACTAAAGAATGTCTAAAGAATTTTTATGTCAAACATTTAAAATTATTCATAAAATAAAAGTTAAGTTCCTTTACTCGCGAAAAACCGGAAAATTAAAAAAAAACTTAATTTAGTAATAATATAACTTATAATAACTTTAAATCAATGCTTAAAATTTTGAATCTTTTTTAAAAAAAAAAAAACTTTTGTTTTAAAGTAGAAAAATGAATAGTTTTCCTAAAGTTTGCGAAAGGCTTAGTGTATGACAAGTCTGAGACCACAGAAAATGAGATAAAATAAAGTGATTTTCCGACAAAGTGTTGAAACGAAGAGATTTGAGAAACGTTTGGTCTCTACTCTTATTCACAAGTCTTTTATTTTAAGTGAAAATCTTATTAAGAAAACATGTGATAAGAAGAGGAAGAGAACAAATAAAAAGCAAAACAATATAAAAGACAAGAAGAATGCAAACCTTCCCCCATCTGTTTCCCGCGAGAGTTCGCGTATAATCAATGTTCCGTTGGTATGAAGTGTTTGTCTGTGATTGTCGGGTAAAACGACTCCATCTGAAACACATAGCAATGAAACAAATTCATAAAAACAATATTTCTTTTGATTAATGATTGATTTGAGCGCAAAATATATCGAAAGATTCGTTTTTAATGTTATTTACTTTTTTCCCAAAAGATTTCATCGAAACTTCCGCCGACCGGACATTTCAAATAAATGGTTTGGTGAGCGACTAATGTCATGTTCGGAATCATCCGAACATAAGGCGTTCCCAAAACATAAATATGAGCACTATATCTAATTTGTGCGAGAGTGGACCGGGCCAAACAAGACCATTGACCTCCATGTTCTGTTCCCACTGACGATATATTTATAAATGATATAACATTTGAATCCTTTGTCACATAATCGCCATAACGTATTCCACTTAAATCAGTAATTGACAGCTCATCCAAAAGCCAAGTGATCATAGGTAAGGGTATACCCGTTGCCATGCATTTCAATGATAATTGTTGTCCAGGTCTTAGTTCTTGAGATTTGAAAACTTCAAGGAATTTTGGAGATTCTTTGGAGAAAAGAATATAGGAGTTAATTGTGACCCAAATTGAATTAATAGGTTCGGTGTTGTGTACCTGATTGAGCAAAGAGTGGAGTGGACTCGACTTTAACGTCAATTATTGATTGAATAAAAAACAGAGAAATAAAAGCCATTAATATCGACAATATTAGACAATATTAGAGATAAGGCACATAAAACTCTAATAAACATTAAGTTTTAATATTTGTATTTCTCATATCTGTTTCTCCCACCCTTTCCTCTATCCTGTGCTCTAATGCTGAATAATCTGCTCTTATAGTAATTGAATATTAGTTCTTATTTTCTGCACATGAAGTCAAAACCAAATTATTTATCAATAATAGAAAAGTGATGACCAGAAAAGTTACGAAAATAACAATCATTAACTTCAATAATAAAACAATTCTCTGAAGAATAGCAGAGCTGTGCTGAGTGTCGACTCTTATTGTCTTTCAGATCAAATTTCATTAAAAATGAAACAAAAACTAAAAATCATTTTTTGTGCGAAACGTTTTTCATCTTATCTTTATTATAGTCATTATTCTTAAATAAGTTGAGTTCAACCAATCGAAGCCAACATCTCTTAAACCTATTCGGAAGTATTAAAACTTTAACTTCTCTTTACTTTTCTATTCTTTAATCTGAGTATATATTCTCCAAAACAAGTAATAAATGATCCATTAATATCATTCTGTATTGAGAAGGAATTCCACTTCCAATGCCCTTTCATACCTACTGAGACATTTCTCTTTTTTACTCCTCCAAAATATCTGATCCATTTAAAATGAAAACAAGGGAATTCAATGTTCTATAATAGACTAGCACATTTTCGAAGTTCCACTTGACTGTATCGCTGATTTCAATGTTTCTAATGTGTTAATCAATCATTTAAATCTCATTAAACACAGTTTTATAAAATATTTTCATCACTCATATACTCATAAACATATGAATAATTTTCAACTTAAGCTTAATTAAACTGATTCTCTCTAAAAATAACAAGTTATAGGAGAACACCACTAACACACTAACAGTACATTAATAATTAAGGCAATTAAAGCTTCAAAATCTGTAACTAAAACTAAGTCTTCAAAAATAGTAAATCAATTCATATTTAGTTTTCACTTTTTTGTTGAAATTTAATTCAATTTATTAAGTCTTGAAATATAAACCTTTAATCAAATTTTCTTTTCTGTCATAAAAATAAAAAAAGATTAAAAAGTAGTCAAAATTTTAAATTTTCATTTGAATGATAGGAGAGTTGAAATAGTTTTATGAATTTTAATAAAGATTTGTCCAAAATTTTATTCAACATTTTTTTCAATAAATCAGAATTTCAGAGAGAATTCATAGAATTCATTGTATTATTCCTTATGTCTTTGAGTCAAACAAATAAATAACAGGATTTGTTTGACTGAATTCAAATGAAAAATTTCCAAAATAGTAATGAATAAAATATTTGGAATATTTCTCTATTTTATAATATGATTGAAAGGCATTTGGATTCAAAAGTCAAACTGTGGATACAAAATCCCGTTTGTGTGACAAAAAAGTAGATACCTTATCATGAGCTATGGCTCACCATAGCTTATGGTAACTCACTATAGCTCATCAAACATCGGATTTATTTGATTCCTCAATGATTTTAAAAATTTTTGAAATCAAAATTTGTTAAAAATAATGTTTTATTCAGTTGTGAAGAAGTGTTGCTTTACTACTGGTTTTGTAAGTTTTAAATTATTTAAGTGAAAAGTGAATAAAAGATTTGTATTGATCTTGCTCATTTGTATTGATCTCGCTCATTTGTATTGATCTTGCTCATCTTTCAAATAAAGAAAAACGAAACACTGGTTTATATTAAAGTTTGAAAATAAAGGGAGGAATGTGTTTATATGTGTTTATACTTGGATAAACTAATTTACATAGAAATTAATTCAATTCAAAAATAGGTATTTGTCTTATATTTCGATTCGTAACTAAAGTCAAAATGACTTCTCTTTCGTCTATTTGTTGAAAGTTTGAGGATTTGAGAGAATAAATGTCTGAACGGATGACACAAACAATTTTCAATTCTCAAAATATGTATGGCTTTTAGAGATATGCTTCAGGTATATGCAGTTGCGTTGTGCAGTCAAAGCCTTCTTTTCAAATGCATACAAAAGTAGAATTTTAGGTTTGAATGGAATTCTCACTTCGATTGGCTCTCATGTGTTGGTTAACATAACATTCATTTTAGTTATTGTCTTATTGTCTAAATTTAGTTTAATATTCTTTTTATACGACTCCATAGGATGTGCCCGCGTTTAATGGCTCGCAAGTGGTCATCACTGGTGGCAATCTATGAGATGTTGAGTTGTGAGAGCGCTCTCACACCAGTCTCTCGATACAAATGAAAACTGTGAGCCGTACATCACTTTTACATTACTTTTCGACTATTTTTCGGTTGGAGATCATAAAAATATATTGTCTGCGATTAAGTCGAGTAAATGACTCTCTATTTTGAATCTCTAAACCGATATATCTTTCTCTATCCCACTCTTTATCTAAAGCTGATATTAGATTTGGAATTCAGTTATAAATCCTATGACTTTTTCATCTATTCATTCATCAAAAAAAAAAATGAAATATTAATATAAAAATCTCTGTTCTTAAAGAGTGAAAGAATGTGAGCCAAAAATTTATTCAAAATAAAATCAATTATACGATACAATTAATATAATATCCGAGCAATAAATCTTGTTTTGAAACTCACGAAACTTTATTAACGTAAAAAACATTAACGAAAGTGAGAAGCGGTTCGAGAAATCCAGAGCTCCAAAAGAGATTTGTGCCAAAGAATCGACAGAATATAATAGAGACAAACAATAGACTATAGAGAGATTCGTTATTAAAAAAGCTATTTTGTGCTCAACACTACTATAGTGTACTTCACTATTAATGATAATCAATATAACACATAATTTTTCTTCACTTTCATTCTCTCTCTGCTATTCATTTCATTTATCGAAATGACGGCCAAAAACTCATTACATTAACTGAAGTGAAATATTTTAAATTATGAGTTAATTCGGTCTTTTGGTTCAAAAAAGTTCATTTAATTCACTAAAATATTTAAATGCAGTCATAGAGTAAACGGTAATATAATGAGAGGGAAATACAAAAGCAGATAAAAATAGAATTAGATATAAAATTGTTGGATATTATATGAGATTTGAACCGAAAAGAGAGCAAAAGAATAGAAAGAATTATAAAATCAATAGTTTTTCAGAGTTTCTGCGAAGAAATATTAGGAGAGCTTTTCAACTAAATTGAGGCTCAAAACTAAAAACATTAAACATTTTGAATATTAAAATAAATCCTTTAATTTGAATATTAGAAACTAAATGGTATTCGCAAACAGACATTATATTAAACACAAGTGTAGATCACAATTGATTTAAGACTCGATTCTGTAGTGAATATACTTTAGTTTAATCGATATTTCTTTGAAAAGAAAAAACAATTTTTTTATTCTTTTATTGAGTATCGCATAAACTTTATTACTCTTTATATAAAAATTTATGTCAAATATTGATTGAATGCAACAAAAGGAGAAGAAAAAGAAAGTTATTTTGTGGTAATCAAAAAACGAAAATCATTTTTATTATATAATAATATTTGTTTTTCCTCTAATAGACTCATAGACTGATTGTTTTATAGACTGTTTTTCTATTACAAACTAAAAGGATTGGGAATATTTCCTTTAACTCAACAGAGAATATCACTGAAAGAGTGGAAAACAGTGACAGCACTCAGCTTTCACAGAAGGCAGAGAAGACAGGGCACAGGCAGATGAGCTCAGGAAACAATCACTTGTAGAAACATTGGTTGACATTCTCTCAAAAGTAAAACATTAATAATCATTAAATGCAATGAACTAACGAACAGACAATCGAATTGCGAACGACTAATGTTTAGATGAATTCTTATTCACTGATTACTTAACTGTTAAGTGACTCGAAATTAGAATAAAATTTCAATTAACACAAAAAACAAAATATAAACTTATATTTATATTCCCTTATTATAGTCACTCATTCGAGCATTCATTGGATATTCTGTGTTCTCAATCAGATTAATGAACTCATAAATAAGTTCATTTAATACATATTTTATGAATTCCTGGTTAGCAAATGAATTATATTCTGTGAAAATCCTATTTCACGATTGCATTGACTTTTTGATTGCATATAAAAAATGAATTAATTGAGAAAAACAAATTTAATCTCATTTTAATAATAAATAGAATTTTAATGAAAAGCGAATCATTAAAGAATGAATTCATGAAAACTTCCATGAAATCAATCAAATGTTTTATTATAAAAAAAACTAACACAAGAAGAATAAGTGGAAGAAAAGGCAAAGAAAAGAGTCATTTTGTGAATAAATCACTGCCAGCAGAGAACAACTCGTTATGTAATTGAAAATTTGTTCGGAAGCTATATATAAATTGGGTTCCCTTTTGCTATAACACTACTGAATATGACAAACAGTGTATGTATACAACAGATAATAAGAAGAATAACAAGAATATAATAAGTTGTTTAGTGTTGGGCTGTCTCTTACCGATCAATGATATGCAAACCAAGAGAACTGCAATCAAATCCATTTAACGGCTCAAAGAATTTTGACAAATAAACTATTTTTGTGTTGAGAAAAGATTTTTCTTATGTTTTACTCATCAGAAGCATTGTTGGCATAACTGGCAGACAAACACCGACCGACACATACAGCTCTCCAATGCAGGTCTCACACATTCTTGTCTGACACACAGAATATAATACTAGAGTTCAGATGTTTTTAGAGCTCAAATGCACACCGAATACATCGATCATAAGAGTGTAGGAGAAAAGTATTGTGTTTTTCGGCAGATTTCAAGCTATAAGTCTATTGGAGTTGAGTTGACTCAGTATTCCAACTGTTAAGAACTCAATACAATCGGTAAAAGACTTGCGCCAACCATTGCTCTCATCATTTGATTAGACACAGAAAGTGAGGCTAACAGTAACTATAGTGAGTACTGAATGCTATACAACTGGTATACAACTGCTGTATAACCGATACAATTGTCGAATTCGATCTGTTTGTGAGCAAAAATATTCGTCTATACTTTACTCTTAACAATCAAACAAGTATTGGTTCAGTTCGTTGTTGGGAACGCATATTCAGTTCACTTAAACTAATGTAAAAGACCTACAAAAACGTTGGACACGCTCTCAACTAAAACTTAGTACTATTTTCTGGTTCTGTTCGACTCTTTTCCATCGGATTCAGTCGATCAGACAAATCGATTTGTTTTAATTAAAAGCCTTTTCTTTCACTCTTTGCCTTTATTTGAGTATTACTACCAAAATGTGTTCTTATATTCTGAGCCAAAGATTTATCGTCAGATAAACAGTACTTACGATTTATATTAATGTTTGTCAGAAATCTTTCAATTAAATAATCGGCTGTTTTTCTACTAATGCATACATAAATCGAATAACTTTCTTATGACTTACTGTTTATCCAAATGTCTTAAAGTTGTCACAAGAGTTTTGGGCAAATGTCTCACATGACAGACACTAATGGATAGGCCTATGAATCCACAAATCCATTGATTTCTAATGAGAATTAATGTATTTAGTATTTACACATATATTGAAATTATTGGACAAAATATACTCTTCTATTGATTGAGTGATAAAAAACAATAAATAAGTGACACTAAATCACAATTTTTTAATTTCACGAATCATTTGATTTCTGTTTATTTTTCATTTTTCTTGAGATAAGTCTTAAAACTATTCAAACGTAAAAACCACATAAAAAGCATTTTTAAAGAAATCAATTCACAACTAAATATAACCAAAGAATAACTGAAAATCATTTTCAAAGCAAAGACTTAATGGTAATACACTTTTTGTCGACTCAACCAAAGTCTTGACTAAAGTCATCATAACCTCCATTTGAATGACAAAAAAGCGGACATCAAATGCAAAACGATATCTCTTTAGTTCGCAATTGATTTCTTTATCACAATTTTTGAATATTTTATAAAACACTGAAATTTTATTCGAAAACTTAAGCAAAAAATGTGAATCGGATTTGATTTCATCACTAATTGAAGTCATAATTAATTCGTCGTTAAATACATTCAAAACTAAACTAAAAGTTTTGTCTTCGGTTTCGAACAAAAATTTTGTGTCATTTCTTTCTATCAATAATTTAATGATTTGATTGAAATCCGATAAAATTTGTGGCAATTCTTTGTTCACTTCACTATTCAGACCAACACTGGAACTACTCATTTGATGGCAGAGTTGGTCCAACTCTTCTTTTTCTGTCTCTTTGTGTTCGTGTCTGTGATTGTGACAAATAATCCAATCGTTTACTAATTCTTTATTCACTGGAAGTGATGTCTTCGGCAACAAAGCTTTTGTTGGAATAATTTCTGATAATATCAATGTTTTCTCAATTTATATTAATTTAAAGGATTAATACAAACCTATGTCTCCAATAAGAGTGAACCCAATCTGAAGACATTTTCTTTGGCCACCATTTGAGTCAATATTTGAATAAAAAGCTTTTAATTGTCTCAAAGTTTTTGTTTGAAATCGGATTAAATCACTAAATTTCAGAGCAATAGTCTTGGAATCGATATTCAACTCAAGAGTTCGGCCATTGATTTGAATCGATATCTCTTCGATGTCTTGAATTTCAGTCAACAATAAATTGAATGAAAATTGACTTAAATTACAATTAAAAACAGAATAAACCGAAAACATGTTTATGTTGTGATCCGACTGTCGTCTGCTTTAAATTCAATGAAATGATTGGTTCAAAATCGTTACGTTGTTTTTGAATGCATTTATGTATTAAATTTATTATTTTTTTAAGAAAACATTTTTTAAATAAAAAGAAATTGAAAATAATTTGAACTCAATTTAAGATTAAAACAATTTTTACTTTAATATTAAATATTTGTTTGAACTCATATTAAGCTTAAAAAAAAGAAAAAATATTCAAATGATTCATAGAATACAACTCTTCGAACGAATTAATGATAATTTAATTGATTCTCAATTCGATTGAATAATTCGGTTCCCAAACAATAGAGCCGTAAATCAATAGAAAGGATTCAATACAAGAATGAAAGTCAACTTTGAATATAATATTTGCTTTAAGCGATGGTTATCTCGAGAGACTGTGTGATCTCTCCCTATCGTTTTTTGACTCTTTGTTGGTCTCATATCCGTCCAATTCGTGTAACCGATACTCAAAAGGAAGTTTAGAAAAGAAGTGGTGCTCTAAGGCTTCTCTTAATGTGATTCGATGTGAGGGTTCGTATTCTAACATTCGTGAAATCAAATCGAATAACAGTTTGTGGTCGTCTTCTTCCGAAACAATATATCTATGAATTGGTTTACAATTTTCTCTAACGTATCGACCGTTTGAAGACTTTTCATCCCAGTCTAGTCTACCATGGTAAAAATATTTCGTTCTATAGTATATAATATAAATATTTATTAAAACCTTTTAAGTTAAATAAATATTTACTTTGTTTTGCGGGCCATTCGGTAAGGAATGGGTCCTAAAATGCGTTCCATCATTGCTAAGTGTTCGCGATTGTCGTGTGTTTGGAATAAAGTAATTCCTAAATAAAGTTCAAACAGAATACAACCGATACTCCAAACATCGCAGGGCTGACTCCATCCTAACTCAAGTATAACTTCTGGTGCCCTATAGTGTCGGGTCGAGACAATAGTGGAGTGATGTTCATGGTCAAATGTGGCCGAACCAAAATCAATTAGTTTTATGTGAGTATTCTTTAATCGTTTTGTATCTCTTTTCTATTTAATCAAAAATCACTTAAAATCGATTCAAAGTTAAAATATACTCAACTTTTTTGGGCTGATATATGATATCATAATCAGAATCTCCGAACAGAATATTCTCTGGCTTTAAGTCTGTGTGAGTCAATTGGTTTTCGTGAAGAACTATAAATAAATAAATAATATGAGTAAACATTTTAAAATTCAGATTATATTACATTTGACAGAATATATCAATTGATAACCAATATGTCGGACCTGATCTAAAGGGTAGGGCTGATAACTATTGTCTTTCTGTTTGATACAAAATAACAACAACAAAATTAGTTTCAAAAATATCATCGAATAATCAGTTGATTCCCGGACTAACCATAAAGTCAAAGACACTGAGTCCCAGCATTTCAAAGGCCAGGCACATGTGACCATGGTAATCGAACCAGTCCAACATTTTAACACAAAGTCTTTAATTGAATAAATGTTAAAATGAGTTATAAGGCATTAGAGGGCAGAGCACTGACTTTCTTCCGTCCGGATCTTTTTCTGAGATCTTTTCTAGGACATTGATCTCAAGTTTGGCGGCATCCCTGTACTTCTTTACGTTCTTAATTATCTTCAAAGCCATCACAGATTCACTGAAATTAATGACAAAAAAAACATAATTCAAAGAAATTATTTACTTTTAAAGAAAAGGGTATTTTCGAGGAAGAGTTGCGTCAAAAATAGATACTTTTGATTACAAGAGAATTAAAAAGTTAAGTATAAGTAATGTTTGGGAAGTTTGCCATAAAGTTATTCCTGTGATTTAAAAACAGTGGAAAATAATAAATATCTTAAATTAAAACTTAATGAGAACTCTATAATTGAAAATATTAAGAAAATTGAATACAAAGTAAAATAAAGATCAAGTGTTGACTCACTTTCGTAAATCAAGAACGCGAACCACTTTACCGAAGGTTCCCTCTCCTAAAGTCGATAGGATTTTATCTGTAATTTTTTAAAAGTATTTCAATTAATAACAATTCATAAAAAGTATTTCAATAAAATTTGCAAAAATATTTGTAAATAATTTAGAATTGAGTTAAATAGAGAAAAGAAAAATCTTAAAAATCCTATTACTGGCCCTTAAGGAGAGTCAAAAAAAAGAAATATCGCTCAGCCTATCAGTGAACAGTCCTAATAGATCACAAATGACTTAAGATTTTGTGGGGAATCGATTGAGGCATTCGGTTTAGTTCAGTGATATTAAGTTTCAGTATTCAGTACATCTCTCTTGAAGAACGTCTCCATTCTTGTAGATGAGGTGTCCGTCGTCGTCGTCTTCAATACTGGCAGCTCTTGAGTTGGATTGTTCTCTCGGCGTCTGTTTCAGATGTCGACCAATCAGTTTTGTACCAAACAGTCGGCAATTCATTCAATTCATTCAATTGTTTTCATTTAACAGACATATTATTCAATCGTTTTTCAATTTTCAGTAAAATTCGTGATTTCAGTCATTTTCGGATCCGATTCAGTGATTATCAGAGAATATATGAATACAAAAAACGAGAAAAAAGGGGCGAAAATGTGATTTGTGACACTTTCGACAATTTGTACATAAATACAAATAATAATAATAATAATAATATTTTAAAACTTCATTTTAAAAAGATTTGCAAAACTAAAGAAATAGACTAAAAAAGTGGTTTTAATCTATTTTCAGCTTTTAGTTAGTCTTTTGATGTTTTTGTGTTTAATTCATTATAAATGGTCTTAACGTTAATTATCGCTATAATAGTTATCATATTTTAAATAAAAACTCTTTTATTTATAGAAAGTATACATCAAAAGACTGACGGACCGGAAAATCGGATAATTTCGCAAAAATTTAATCAATTAATGATTAGATTATTATTAATAAACATTCGATTTAAAAGATGAGCTAATTTTCAATCGAAACAAACATCGAATCATTTGTTTTGAAATAGTTATTAATGCGTTTAAATTGGATTAAAAGCATTTCAGTCTATAAATCAAATGAAGTGCAGAACTAAATGAGCGCACAATTCATGCGATTCTGGTTTTTGATTAATTAATTGTCGAAATGTTAGTAATTTAAAGATTGTATTTTAAGCTAATTTTAGAGCTATTTTTAATCTAAAAAACTATTGAAAAGTCAATCATTTGATTTACATATTCTTCTTTATTAACGAGTTTTTGTTTTTGTTCGTCAGTAATAGTCTGTAATTTGAGTCGAGACGAGAAGCGATGGAGAAAACTGGAACACGACCTTAACATCATCGCTGAAGAAGTGGCCGAAGACTGACTCCGATAGTCGTCTTGAGACCAAAGCGATGGACACTTATGTCTTAAATCTCTTGAACTGTATTTATAAGAATACATATTTCGCATAACAATAGTATTCACATTCACTACTCAAACACAGACTGACTTCGAGGATGTGTTGAACACAAGTGAATCAAAAGTGGAAATACAAATACAAACTAAAACTGCTTAACAAAGAAATGTCTTAAGGACTGGAGTTCACTGAAACCGACAAAAAAGTGAAGTCATTGCTAACAAAACGAAGGGTTAATTAACTTTCGATTGCATTGAGTGGAGAATCACTGTTTGGACAACAAAATTATAACTGAATTCACTGAAAACGCTTTTATAAACTAATCTAATGTAAAGTAATGTAAAGTAATGCACAACTCGTTAGTGATCGCACAGTCAGTAAAGTCAGTACAGGCACTGATGCGATCCGATGCCAAAGAATACATACACTTCTCGTCTCTCAAAACATGAGATATAAATAGAGTTTATGTTCTTTTGCCAAATCTAGTGATTGGAGTCATTCCTCAACTGATGGCAACAAAATCTTAAATAAAATATAAATAAAAAAAATTGTTTAACGACTCTATAGAAAGACATCATATGTTTGAACTAATCGTTACTATTATATCAAAACTCAATAATTGTATGAAATGTTATAATTATTATCACTTATTATCACTCAAAACATATATCAATGGTTTGATTCGATTGAAATAAAAGCTTTAAATATCAGACAATTGAGTGAATCAATGGTCAGATATATTAAGAGTTAATATTAATATTACTTAATGTTTGAACCCATTGTAGTAATCAATGAACAGCTGTTAAATCAAAACACATAACTCACCCGTAAAAGACTTCTTGATCTATACTTTTCAAAATTTCTCCGACACTTATGTGACTTCTTTGAGTGTTTGTCATAAGGCGAATGGCGATCATATTTATGGTCAGACCTATAGCTGTCCATTCGGTCGTTCCGTTCCTTTCGACTCCGACGCATCGGTCAATAGATATCAATCAGTTGTCCAAAGGATCTAATGTTTGTTTAAACCAATCAAAGATAGGGTCGAACTTAAATTAAATGAAAGACAAAAAATAATGGCTTTTGTGGTGAATAATTGACACAAACTTTTGTTACGCTTTTTGACGACTCGTCTGAACAAAATGTCTTTTGTATTCATTCGTTGTTATGGAAACTATTAAATGAACCAAATTATCGTTTTTCGGTTATAATATACGTTCTCTTCTATAAGAGGTTTAGTTTTGACATTAATTTTCAATTATTATTAAATTATTTTTATTTTATTAAATTAACAATTAATTCAATACAATATAAATGATTTACAAATGATTTTAATATAAAATTTATACGATTTAACTCACTTTTAATCGGAAACCATTGATTCAATATATTAAGGGTTTGTTTGTTGAGAGTTGGGTTAACATCAGTTATGTTTGAATAAAACTTTTGGTTTACCAAATGTGAGATATCTTGTGGTCAGAATAGGATTTAAACAATTGATTCAAAAACTATTTTTAGTCCATTAATTGATTAAATGTCTGCCAAAAATAAGGTTTTAAATTTGTCGAGTTTACTGACGAGTCCTACACCGTCTTGGGTTAGGGTTACCAGAGATCCACTTAAGAGGCAATTGAAGAGTGAGTTAAAAAGCCTTAACTTGAAATCAGTGAAGAGATTGCACTTCCAATTTGATCCCTTCCACCCAAACGTCTCTTCTATTCGGTATTTCATCAGTTTTTAATCAAAACAATCATTAGATTTGTTTTTATTTTCAGTGAATTTTTGGTAGCCGTCAGTTCTCCCAAAATCAGGAAAACAAACCTTAAGTGTGGTCTCAAAACAGATATTCTGTGCAAACGGGAGGACCCAACTATTACTGTATCCCTCGGTATTGTATTTAAATATTTTTATAATTTATTTAAATAATTATTTTATAGAAAACGATCGGAAAATTATATTCAAAACAAGTTTGTTATCGACGCTCGAAATCGCAGATAATTATAATAAAATACTCAATCGTTTGATTCAAACCACAGAAACTTAATTATAAAACTAATATAAATAGTTTAGAGAAATGTTTAGCCATAGCCATAGTGAGAGCGATTGGTCCACAGATTTGAGTCTTTTTAATACAATTTATACATCATTTCCACGTTTTGATGATATCTTTGACGAACAGACTTTTTATTGGTTTGCCTTTTGTTTAACAATATTTTCAATATTAATGGCAGTAATTTTCTCCCGTTTTATCAAATTAAAAGAAGTCGATTATTAGCCAAATATTAGTCAAATTTGACTCAAATTTCTTTTTGATTTAATTAAATAAAAGTTTAATTCAATTCTATTATCTATTATTTTCTTAAAAAATATTTTTTTTTGTAAGAATTTGTTTTAAAATTATGTCGTCTTTTCAAAGGTTTTGAAGGAAAGAAAATACTTAATGAATTTAAAGGTCATTAAACCCGAAACTGCAAAAGACAACGACTGGTGATGTCACGTATTTTTGTCTCAGAAGTATATTAGGGCTTATTTTAGAAAATTGACTAAAATCAACATTTTTAAAGTTTAGTTAATTTGATGGAATTTTTTCACTACATTTACGAAGTAATATGTAGTATATGTAATTGCTTTACTCCCAC